>OMKZ01054941.1:0-10535 GCA_900302535.1 Neoniphon sammara | reverse complement strand
GGAGCTCATCAAAGTGTAAAAACAGTCATTTCCTGTCGCCACTAGGGGGCGCTATGAATATGATCCAAAATGAGCATGTACATCTGTTCAGGCCAGGACTCTGATCAAACATGTGAAATTTGGAAAAGATGTGATCATGTGCTACGGAGTTACAAGAGACCGTTTTTTTATGGCGAAACATCGAAATTCGCCGCCTCGCCACGGGCACGCCATGTGACGAAAACTCAAAAGCTTCGCAATTTAGCGTCGCACCTGTCTTAAGATGTCATTCACTTAATATGAAGTCACTTCTCTTAAATCTCTAGGAGGAGTTCGTTAAAGTACAACACCTGGAAATGGCCAAAAGTTGCAACTTTGAATCAAAATGGCGGACTTCCTGTTGGGTTTAGGGTTATGGACCTCAGACTTTTTTTTCATGTCTCAGGATGATAAACGTGCCTACAAAGTTTCGTGATTCTGGGTGAATCACAAGCCGAGACATGCATATCATAGGGGGCCATTTTGCCACGCCCATGTGCAAAACCTATAAAATATCAAAATTTTCGCCAGGCCTGATGCGTGTGCAAATTTTCATGAGTTTTTCAGCATGTTAAGGCCCTCAAAAAGGCAATTCTTTCGGGAGAAGAAGAATAATAACTGCAGACCTTCATTTTTAAAGTCTTCCAGCCTGATTTCATTGAACTTATTAGAAGAACATTCTTAGCCTAGTTTGAACCGTGGCAGACAAGATTTCTGCCACATCACCAGGAGGAGGTGGAACTCCTGATTTCTGTGCAAGGAGCATTGACGGTGAAAGAAAGAAAGGTTGTTGTGGGTCTGCAGACACAGGTAGGAGTGGACGTGCGTTAATAATAGCCGTGACTTCCGCCATCAGTGTGCAAAGCACCTCATGTGTTAGGCGAGTCTTTTGCTGCAGGAGCATTGAATCAAGGATTCTCCTGGCAACGCCAATCATGTGCTCCCATGAGCCTCCCATGTGGCAGTCATGTGGCGGGTTGAAGTCCCAGCTGCATCCCTGTTCACTGAGGTACCTCTGTACTGTTTTGTCCATGCCCAGCTCCTTGCATGCTCCAATAAAGTTGGTGCCACAATCAGATTGAAGCTGCTTCGCAGGGCCTCTGAGTGCAAAGAGGCGCCTGAGGGCATTTATACAGCTGGATGCATCCATTGACTCAATCACTTCGATGTGGACAGCTCCTAAACTTAGACAGCTGAATGAACATTATGGCCCACCGCTTGCTCTCTGCTTGTCCTCCTCTGGTGCGTCTGGTTGTAATGGACCAAGGTCCAAAGACATCAAGCCCCACGTAAGTGAAAGGAGGGCAGGTTTTGAGACATTCAGGTGGTAGATTAGCCATATGTTGCTCTTCCACCTTCCCACGCAGCTTGCGGCATGTTATGCATTTGTGGAGGACCGAATTAATTAGCCTCTTGCCACCCAAGATCCACAGTCCTGCTGCCCTGACAGCTCCCTCCATAAGGTGGCAACGCTGGTGTTTCACCTGCTCATGGTGATGCCATGCAAACAGTAGGGAGATGTGGCTGTCTTTGGGCAGGATTATTGTTTTTTTTTTTCTGCAGGTGTAAGGTGAGACTGCTTCAGTCAGCCTCCAACGCAGATGAGACCATCCTCCAAGGTTGGGCTAAGCTTCTGCAAGGAGCTGTTTTTGGGCACCGCTTTGTTTGCTTGAAGACATGACAGTTCTTTTGCAAAGGCTACCTCTTGTGCTGCTTTCAGGATAACATCCTTTGCTTGGGCCATTTCATCCACAGTGTGAGGTAAGTGACATCTGTACCATCCGTTGCATTTGTTATTTTGGTTTAAATGTTTGTGGGATCTTGCCATGTGAATTAGGAATGCCACTCCTCTTACTAGGTAGTATAAATGAGGGTAGAAAAGCGTTGGAAGCGGTTCGAGGTAAATACAGGTTCCTCCAGATAAGTAGCGCAGGTTTGTACCTGTGGTCGGATCTCTGAGTCATTTTCAGGTTCACTGAGCACAAACTTCTCACTGTTGTCTCTGCAGGGGTCAGGGAGAGGTGGTGTGCTAGCTGGAGGCATATGTTGGGGAGTGTGTGACTGAGCATGTATGTTCATAGTAGAGTTTACCCTTTTGATCTCAGACTTTGACTCAACTCTGGCTAGCTCAGGTAGGTTTAGTGCAGGTGAGTGTGTTTCATGATCCTTTTTAGACTTGAACTTGTTGGTACGTTGTAGTTCTGTCATGTTCTCAGTTGGATGCCATGTGTGGAAGTATATTCTCATTATTACTGTATGACTCATACAGCACTGGAATACTATATAGAGCAATACCACATTTACCATAACACTGCTGTATACACTGTTATACCTCACCAAGTATACTAAGCTGATATAAAGGGACACTGGAATGAAAATGACATTGAAACGATCAACATTAATGTAAGCTATATTCAGAGATTACTGTTGATTCAGGTTTATGTATACAATAAATACTTTTTTAAAAATTCAGCATAATCCAGGCTCGATTATAATAGTGTCTGCTCAGACTTGCCCTGACTTGTCCAGGCTCAGAACATGCCCAGACATGATTCCATGGTTTCATATCCAAGTAAGGATGACACTATTATTTTCGATCCCCAGAAATTATGAGGGCAGGCCTCCTGGGATTGGGAGGACCCTCAGAAATAGTATATAAGCAGGTGTATAGACAGTTTAAAGTCAGTCTTCCCTGGGGATTGACTCGTTGCCTGTTTCTGTTGAAGATCTTGAACAGAAATAAACCTGTCTGCTCCTTATTCTGCCTGACTCTTGTCCATTTTTGAGAAGCCTTCAACTTTGATTTTTGCCTAAGTTTTAGAGACCAACTGAGAAAGTATGTGCTATCATCTGGCCAACTGGTGACTGTAGTTTTGCCACTACACGTCTTGAAGCTGTTAACCACTTCTGCCCGTGGCTTTTTTAAAAATATTCGCCTAAAAAAGCATACCCAAAATCAATGAGCAATAGCTCAACAACTGTAAGGGCAACATGCACAAACTTGGACTCTATGGATAGATAATTTCTGGGAGAATTTAGACCTACAATAACTTTTACTATCACCATCACCAGGCCAGACTAAGATAAGAAAAACTACAGTAGAATTTGAAAATTTTACTTCCGCCTATAAACAATATTAAATTAGAGAGTGAATAATGTCCCCACAATAATGATCCAATAGCCTTGGTGCTACTGAATCTGTTCTAAAACTTCTGAGCTACAATTATGCCAAATTTCATGTAATAAAAGTGAACCACAACAATTCTACATCCATTTCTATCATAGTAGTACTAGGCGGCCTCTTCATTTTAGTCATTTGGAGAGCCAAAGTGTGCCAAATGGTGCCAAATTGCTTTTTTGCCTTATACCAACCAATCTGGATGCAAAATCTTATGATTTCCAATTCCCTGAACACAATATATCCATTAGACAACTTATGGTTTCTTTTTATCATCAGGTTGCATACATATGAGTAAAAAAAAAACAATCAAACTGCATACTTTTACCTCCAGAGTTTATTGTTGCTTCCTACAGCGATACAGCTGCAATTTTTTGATCAAGGTAAAATGTATGACAAAAATGATAACAACAACAAAAAAACACATAGATTAACATACTCTGTCCAGGGCTGGGCAATATATTGATACAATAATAATGATATAAGACTAGATATCGTCAGGGATTTTGGATTCAATTTTATGAACCTACTTACTGATCTAGCTGTTCTGTTATTTGCCTATATCTACATAGTCATCATATCCATATTACTAATTCTTATCAAAAATCTCAATGCATAAATATTTTGTAAACACTCCAGTAGTCGCCCCTTCAGTATTGTCACAACAACATCAAGATATTTGGTCAAATATATTATTTTGATTTTGTCCAGATCACCCAGCCCCACCTGTGGCCCACGAATTATATTTTCCAGATGTAAGAAAACGAGTGGCATTATCTCATCCCACCAGCAATTTTTTTAAACAGTTTGAGTAGATTTCTTGTTACAATTAAGATTTTTGCAGTGTAAGCTTTAGTTTAGCTCATCATACACTTTATACAGTTAGCAACCTGACAATTAAAAAATAAATAAATAAAAAATATTCATGCACAACAGCCAATCTAGTGGATTCTAGTGGACTCTACTGGACTAATACTGAATACAGGACAATAGACATCAGCCCTCACACTTCAACACCTCAACTCTCCTCAGAACTTGGACTTTGTTTTTTTCTTTTTTTGTTCTCCCAGTTACTGTGAACACAGCCATCACAAAATAGGGGTAGACAGCTCTAAGAAAAAGCTTAGTGTCAGTCCACCAAGGATTAAGCTCCACCCCCCTTATCATTATTATTATTATTGCTATCATTGCTGTTATTAATTTATGCTGCTGGTGCTTTTTTCCCTCAATGAAAGAGGTTGTGAATGTGAGGAGCAAATCCAAAAAGACAGAACCAGAACCAGCCAATTATCAAAAATATTCACATACCATTCAACCCAGAATTAGGCATTTTTCAAAATTACTTACAAAAGGATTGACTCTGAGTCAAATCAGACTCTATGAAACTCCACAAAGCAATTCCTTGTTGACGTGAGGCATAGTGCAACATTACACATAGTGCAGTTAATAGGTGTCTTGACCTTTTGTCCACGTTTTGCACGGCAAAGCACACAGTGCCTGCGCTTCTCCGTTGCTGTTTCTCCAGAGTAAGCAGGCAAGCAAGCAATGGAGGAGCTGGGATCAGGTGCATCCACAGTTTTTGACTCTTCCAGCAGCTCATTCAGCAGAACCTCCCTGAATTGTTTTTGAGTGAGTGGAGTTTGTCCTCTCCTAACAGCCAGTGCTTTACCCAGGATAAAGGAGTTCACAACTGCAATGTCCAAGAAGTGATAAAAGAGGGTTTTGTACCATCGCATGGTCTTTCCAAGCACTGAATAGTACTGGATGAGAGCATCTGATAAGTCAACTCCTCCCATGTACTTATTATAATCCAAGACAGCATCAGGGATGGTGATGTCTTGGAACCGCCACATTCCAGCCTCTTTTACTCTCCTGCGCGCAGTTTTCCCACTGTATGCGGTATGAAATGTGCTACACATGGTCACCTCTCTAGTGTCTTTCCATTTTATAAACAGGAGGTTGTCCTTGTTCCGTAGCCATCTTATGTCACCCCTCACAGCTTTTTTGGGCAGGTCGTTGGTTGTTGTTTTTGGGAAACCAATACGGGTCTGTCTGATGGTTCCACAAGCAGACATGCCTCTGGCAGTGAGTGCTCTGAATAAGGCTGGGCTTGTATAAAAATTATCCACATAGAGATGGTGACCTTTGCCAAGGAGTTGAATGTCCAAAAGGTCCATCACTGATGTGTAGCTCAGTCCCTCTCCTGTTGTTGAAGCACTTTTCCCCTCATATATGAAGAAGTTCCATGTGTACCCGCTACGTGCATCTGCCAACACAAACAGTTTGAAGCCGAATTTGGATGGTTTGTCTTTCATGTACTGACGGAAGCCAATTCTGGTCCTGCTTGCAACCATTCGTTCATCGATGCTGATCTCTCTGTCTGGCTGGTAGTGAGCCTTGCATGCAGTCAGCAGCTGCTCGTAAAGAGGCTTTATCTTGAACAGGCGGTTGTACATTTGAGTTCCTTTTTTATTTTGGTTTTCTTTATCTTCATTTATGTCACAGAGGTGAAGGGACCAAAAAATCGCCTCAAAACGTTCCCGGGTAATGTGGCCACGTGGAAACCGGAAGTTGTAAGGAAACGACTTCCTCCACATATCTGCCCTCCTATGCACATGAACCAGCCCAGAGAAAACAATGACAGCCAAAAAAAGGTAGAACTATTGTCAGAGGGGACCATGGGTACTTCAGACCTTCAGCTTTCCTTTTCCTGGCGTTATTATTTGTGTGATTCACAATTGTATGAATAACTTGTGAGCTGAAAAAAAGCTTGAAAAGGCTGAGGGGTGTCCAAGACTGAGTGGCATCAATCTTTGGTCCAGGCAGATGTTTGGGTTCAAACCTCTGCTGCGGGGGAACCACATCCGACTCCTCACAAGTGTGCCACCTCTCTTCTTCACCTTCCGAAGTCTCCCGTCTAGGCTGTTTCCTTACTGGCTTACCTTTCACCCTCTGGCGCAGTTCTGTCATTGATAGTGTTGATGGTGGTGTAGGAAGGTCAGGCACGCAGGACTGATGCCCTGATGCTGCTGTACCTGAAGATCTACGGGTCACACGTTCATAAGAAGTAGCTGCTAACGATGCCCTCTTTTGAACAGGTGGCAGATATTCTTCATCTCCATCATCTTCATCACTATATAAATATGGACACAGATGTAATTTGTACCCGTTTAACACATACTGTACATGTTTATCAAACATATTATAATTGAACCACCAAGTCACCATTTTGCAGGTGCATGAGATAAAAGTGAATCTCACAAGAAGCATAAACTGATTTATTTAATTTCATGTTGTAAATTTCCAAGAGTGATTTTACTATTCATAACACACACCTTGACTCTTGCTGTTTGGGGGTTCCATCGTGCTGCTTAGACATGGCTGGCTGCATGGTGGGTTTGGGCAAACCTGAGCCTGAACTCCCCTCCCAGGGTGTCTGATCCATCCCCTCATCTTTGCTGTGAAAATGAAAACAATAAATTTCTTTTTATGACACTCTGCTGTCAAAGTAAAAATAAAACCTGGTATCTCCCATATCACAAGAAAATTATTAAGTCCCAAAGTAATGTTTTCATGCATGAAATGCAAGTGAATCTCATTAGATGCATAACTTTCTTCTAACAACTGATTACAGGTAGTACCTGTAATCAGTTGTAATCATATAACAACTATAATAGTAACATATTTATATAATTTCATGTTTTAAATTTCCAAGAGTGATTTTACTGCTCATGATACACACCTTGACTCTTGCTGTCTGGGTGTTCCCTTGTACTGCTGTGACATGGCTGGCTGCATGGTGGGTTTGGGCAAACCTGAGCCTGAACTCCCCTCCCCTGCTGTCTGATCCATCTCATCATGTTTGCTGTGAAAATGAAGACAATATATGAAGACGATAAATGATTCACTCTCTCAAAGTAAAAATAACAATTGGAATATCGTGTACAACAAGAAAGTGATCAGCTAAGTGCTAAAAGTCGGCCAATATCACCATGCCAGGAGACGGTGATTCGCATCTCATCAATAAATTTGAACCGCTCAACTCACCCCAAACTCAGCATCTGATATGGTGGTGATTTTAATAAAATGCAAATCCACATCCACCTGAACACGCGTCTGTAGGCACTTTTATACTATTATTATTTTAATCTGTTCACTCTGCAACCTGACCGCAGTTATCCAACACTTCTTTTGTTAGCTGAACCCATGATTTCCCGCGGGTTAGGCGGGATCTGCGGGTCAGTGCTCATAAAATATCACTAGCCAGCTAACATCAGAGAGAAAAAAGTATAACATGAAATGGTAGCTAGAGCTACCAGAGCTAAGCAAAGATAATGCTAATAGCTAACGAGCAAACATGTAGCTATATTAGCATATGAATATAAATAGCTTCATAAACTTGAACATAATATTCAGAGAAGGCAGCTGGATAAATAATGCTTACTTGTAAACTGGATCCACCGCCATAGTGAAGTATTCCTCATCCTCAGAATAGTACTCGCTATCCGTGTCCGATGAGTCGTCTACTTCTGCGTCACTGTGTCGCATAATTTCATGTAAAGCCTCTGTAATGGTGTATCTAGCCCTCCGCTTCATTGTTTGTACCAAAGCAAAATAGAAAATAAAAAACTGCACAAATATAATCCACTGCGTACGATGAAATCACTCTCTCGACCACTCTCGTCTGCGCTCTCTCGTCTCTCGCTGCGTCATGCGCCACCGTGCGCTCTGCTGAAAAATGTGCGGGACAGGCTTCAGCGTTACGCACTCCTCTCCCTCCGCAACCACCAGGGCTACAAGGTCATATGACCACTTGTTAGAAAGTTCTCGGTCTCTGCTTTCATTTTATTGACAGTTCACTTTAGTCAGTTCTCCTATACCGCCAGCAGAGAGCGCCATAGGCTGCATGTTTTTCAGTGAGGTCTTCTCTATGGGCACACAAAATAGTCTCACCTCAAACACAGGATTATCGCCGAAGTCCGTTTACTATCAGGAATAGAAGACAGGAAGGCAAGTAACTCATTTCAAGCATTTTTGTCAGTGTCAGCATTAGTTTTACATGATATAACAAAACGAAAATGTTGTTTTTTATCGGTGTGGCTGTAAAACGTGAAGTTCGATTTCTATTTCTCCGTGTTGTTTTGGCGAGTTGTGTCTATATATTGAGCTGTACTGGGCTTGTTAGAAAAGCGACGAGTTCTAGTTTCAAAAAATACCAAATATGTTGCTGTGGAATGAAGAGATAAATCTGCAGTCGCGTTTCAAGGAGAGTGCTCCTCATATTTACAATGTTGATATTTTTATGCCACTACAATTCAAAGCCTTGTTAAACTGATATACTTTGAACAAAACAGGTTTGGTTGACAGATTGAGAATCGCCAAACCCCTAGCTTTTCAAAATGGTATCACACTCATATCATCCTTATCAAAACGGTATTTTTTTTGTGATGATTATTTTACAGTACCACAGTACCGCCACTGGGTCCCGGTGCCGGGACCCCACGGGCAGAAGTGGTTAAGTGATTCTACATGTATTGGGGGTTTGATATGTGGAACTGGTAATAGTGGGGTGGAGTCTGGTTCTGAAGGACAATTTGATACTAAGCATATTCACTGGTGCTTTGTAATCTAACCTTTTATGATTCCGATTTTCCATTTTCCATTACAGCATGCATTTCTGCAGCATCCTCCAACACTTGTGCTTCCGCAATGGCTGCATCTGCTTCTCGATGTAGCGTTAGCACTTCCAACTCTGTGTCTATTCTGGTTGTCTCCAACTGGCTTTGAGCTTCTCTTGTTAGCCTTTCTGCTTCTCTGGCAGCCTTATCTAATTTCAGTTTAGCCTCTTGGTTAGCATATGATGCTCTCACCTTGGCAGCTTCTGCTTTAGCCCTGGCACGGGCTGCACTTGCCAATTGCCACTCCTAACACTGGATAGAGATGACTTGTTGCTTGTTGCCATCTTGACCACTTCAAAAACATCGAATGCTGCCTTTTCACTGTAGTGTTCTCATGCAGTGTGTTGAAACTCTGACTAAACACCAAGTTAAACCATAGCCAATGAAGACAGAGTCGTAGTAAGGTTGACCATTTACTGTCACACTTCTTCATTAACATATCAGTGAAAATTGTGAATAAAATAATACAAAATATTCAGTGCCTGTGTTTTTAACTTAATACTGCATTATACATGCATTTACACCACTGTATGCACTTTAATAAACCCCCCTTCAGAAAATGGCTAACTGTTTTTGGCGATTTTGTGGGAAATCACAAAGCTGGTCTTGACTCCTGCATCCCTGGATGTGCAACACATGGTAATAAAGCCTTGTTGCTTTTGCAGCTTAGCTAGCAAAGCTTCAAAGGTCCATGCCCGCTCTGCATCAGTCAAGTTGTTATATTTTTCTGCATGTTTCGTATTGTAGTGGTGATTCAAATTATAATCCTTTAACACAACAATCTGTTCTCCACAAACTAAGCACACGGCTTTACCTTTGACTTCAGTAAATAAATACTTAGAAGTCCATGTTTGGTTAAACATCTGTATCTGTATCGACCTTTCTGTTTTTCCCATTAGCTGACATTTTTGGGGGATAACAGCTCATTCACATCCATGCTAACGTCTCTCATGAGCTCAGTTTGCGGCTCACTGACACGGGGGTCCGACACATTGCAGTTCTTCTTCTACTTCTTTTTAATTGCGACTTGCAACCAGAGAAGAAGAAGCTGCATATATCGGACCGGCAATAGGTCATCCAGAGTAGGCTCTCGTCACCATGCCCACTTTTAGGGGAAAACAATCCCGCGCCCCCGGTAGACAGCATCCACTGTTGCCAACTTGGCGACTTTCTCGCTAAATCTGGCGACTTTCCAGTCCTCTTGGCGAGGACTGAGAGAGTCTGGTGACTCTGACGTGAAAGCACGTATCGTTCTGCAGTCACTATCCCCAATGAGCAGCGGGCACTGCCGTGAGCCTCTCCCCCGTCCCAAAGCATTCACAGGTGGTCAGTCTCACAGCAGCCTCCCGCAGCAGTCCCAGCTGCGGGCAGAGGAGAGGAGACCCACACCGCTCTGCGTCCACACTGAAAATGAATCGCGCCTGCGCAAAGCCGCCGCTGGTTTATTGCGCGGAAAGTAAGTATAAATGTTTGTTCAGTCACACTAAAATAAATCCAATAAATCACTGCATTTGACTCGCACGGTCTCAGTCACTTACTCACCTCACCACTGTGTGTGTGCCTCTCTGTGACATAAGATAAAGACAAAGAAATAGCCTTGAAGTTATTTTGAGAAGTGATGGCCTATTTCAGTGGCCTATTCAGGCCTATTTAAAAAAAAA
>OMKZ01054940.1:36835-48003 GCA_900302535.1 Neoniphon sammara | reverse complement strand
TACCATTCTCTGTTGAATAAAGCAGAACTACCCCCCCAAATAAATCAATCAATCAATAAATAAAATAAAATAAAATAAAATAAAATAAAATAAAATGTTTAAAAAAAAACACTGTAGTGAATTATGGAGAGGGCTGCTTTTCTCCAGGAAGTGCAGAGTCACAAGATGTGAATATACAGCGCCCTAAATATGAATGTGCAGCATTCCACACTGCCAAGGGCACATGAAGTCCCTTTTTAAGCTGAATTCACATTTCTGGAGATACTAATAGTGCGCTCAGCACACTTTTCCTGTGTAATAATGCACAATGACTCATACAATAGCCACATGTGCAGAGAGTACAATAAAACGTTTCCATTACTTTGCCAGTTGCTTGCAATTTGTTTTAGTTGAGTGATTAATAAGGTTGCATTCCATTAGTCCATTAGTTCCATATTTGGCTATGTCTACATGTACACAATAATGTCTCTGTTGCTAGTACCATTGTTAATAAAGCAGCAGGAAGTTTAAGCTATTTACATTACTGCATAGCCTAACTCCACATAATCATGTTTACATGACTGAAGAACTATAATAATAATAATTTGTTTCCTGTCTTGTTCTGACATAAACTGGCCAACTGTTTGCTGGATTGCTGGAAATGCGTTGTCTTGACTCTTTGTTTACCTTCGTAGCAAATAGTTTGGCTACTAGCCTTCAAACTTGTCAACAGTCTGAATGTGATATATCATTTTCCGGTGTAGCTAGGTCTACATGGTAGTCGGGCCCATGTGGAACCGGTCCTGATTTTAAAGGACTATAGTGCCGTGTCGGTTCAAAATGTGTCTGTTGGAAGGGGTTGATTGCTTGGCCTGCCACTTGAGAGCCGCCCATCCAAACAACTTCACATATGACAAATCCTTGCCGGGCTGCATTGTGTGTGGGTCAGTCTTGTTTGTTACTGCTGGAGTTTGCTGCTCTGCTCCAATAATGTTAGTCTGTGGGTGATGGCGCAACTACTGTCTTTTTTTTTTTTTTTTTTGAAGGTGAATTACAAAACTCTTGTGTGTACGCGCTGAAGACTGTCCTGGTGTTGCACTGCCCTCACAGTTGACTTCCGCCTTTTTCGTTCCGTCAAATATGACGTCATGTAACAATGAGTAGCAGCTTTCTCAAGAACGGCTCATCCAATCAACTCTACACTCAACACTGCACTTCCGTGAGGCCTCAGCAATACACCCACCAAGCGTGAAGTCTATCAGATAAATAGTTTTCAAGAAAATCAAAGGACAAACATACAGACAGAGATTCTTCCATTTGCAGTGCAAGCCAAGGATGATACTTTTTGTTAGTTATCTATAAGTTTTATAGTTATATTAGAAGCACCATAGTTCACTGTAATGTAAAATTTCACAGCTGTAGACCAGCCTGTTTAGAAAGGAAAGTTTCAGTGGTGGTGTGTAAGTCATTTGGTTGTTTGAGGGGGGTTTGATTTTTTATTTTTTTTGAATTCCCTCTCCCTTTGTGTGTCCTCCACCCCCGGCTTAAAAAGAGGCCTGTTCTCTTCAGCCACAGAGAGCACGCCATGCAATCTAATGTTGTAGAGCATGCCGCAGACAAAGGTATGCTCATCTCACACACAATAAAAAAGTTAAAACATGCCTGCTCTAGGCAGTAAATAACACACAGAATCCAAGGTGAACGGAGTGATTCCTGGTTTGGTAAACCACATCGAGAGCCATTTGAAGAAACTCCATTCTTGTGCCATTAAACAGAAAGCCACTGCTATTCAGTTACAGGCCCCTGATCACTCTTGTTCCTTTCATGTTGCACACACGCAATATGCTTGCATTCCTGGTCACTAAATCACATTATTTTTAATGAGTGCAAAAAAGCATTTAATCCTGCAAAGACATTTTGACAGGGACGGAATCGGGCTGTAATGGGGATCAAACTTATGGCATAATAATGAGAAGATATTAATGTAGATACACATGGGCAACCCAGGTAATTGTAAAGTACATAAATAACTACAAGTCTTGGCTTATGCTGCAGTCATATCTTCATGCTCCACTGACTTGTCAAAGACCGGAAGTCACTCGTTCCAAAGTAACAGATTCACTCAACCAGTGGCCATCAGCTTCATCAGATACTTTAGATTTTCCCAAACCCTGTGTTATTAGAGCATCAAAATAGACAGCAGTGACAAAAAGATAATCGTTTGCAATGGTTTATGGGCTAGTAAATTGCAAATAAACGCTATCTCCAGCATACAATCAATAGAAAATATTTTTAATGCGTGTAGTCTTAGGAAATGTTTGTTACCACTTTTGTTGATGTTTGCTAATTGCAGTTATGTTGCAGTTATGTTTAACCTCACTCCCAATTACATTGGGAGTGAGGTTACAGTAAAACATTGGAGAAATATGTGGACAAATACTTAGGATCATTGGCATTACAGTGTTATCAATTCTTGATATTTTATCTGTATTCTGTTGAAAGTGGACAAGCTGATAGACACAGATTTTGTTCATAAGGAATCAATATATGTAGTTTGGATATAAATTCAAATGTAAGGATGGAGTTTCCCCAGCAAGAATGTTTCTTTCACTCACCATTACCCTCATTTCGATGTGTATCTGACGTGTTTTTCACTTGGCAACATGTGTTAGGATTAATTTTAACACCAATGGAAACCACATCATTCTAGATCAACACTGATGCCATAAACAGTCCCATAACCACGCCAGATGTTAAAGAGCATGTACAAACATCCTTCAGTGGGAAAAATAGGGTATCAAAAACAGCTCATCTTGCTGTTATGAGGCAACATATGAGATTGCCTGCTGTCTGAGGCTTTAATTAATTGTCATAGAATTCAAACTTGTATGCCTTCTACACAGGAGGAGAACAAAAGACGAAGGGATAACAGGGCTGGTTGTCTTCGATATTGGATATTACAGCCTATGCCCTAGGAATCACTAATGAACTTCATCCAGCTTCATTCTAATGGTTATCGGGGTGATTTCATTCCTCTGGCCTTTGTGTGTAATTATTGATTGTCCCCAAGAAAGGTGGGGTGTACAAAGCCCAGTAAACAGCAGGTAATTAGTATTTCTGGACCTTTGGCAGATTATACACAGTGTTGCTTTTATTTGTATGCATGAGAGCAGAGAATGTAGCCATTCTTCCCACAGACTGAGATAACTGTGGGACAAGCCTCTCAAGCTTTTATCTGAAAGTGTTTTTTTTTTCTTTCTTTTTTTACTTGTATGACTTAGTTTTTTTTGCATTTGGTAATTAACTATGTTTAATATGAAATCAGTAAGATTAACTGTCTGGAGAAAATTTTACTTTCGATAATGCTGAGAGGGAAAATTCCTGTAAAGTGGAATAAATGGCCCTTTTGTGGTTTATCTGTGCAACATATCAATGTGCTGGACAGAAACTGTGCTCAGTTGTAACATTACAATATTCTGACATTGTTCCCCTTATAATTTTATTCAAGAATATGAATATTCTACCTTTGCTAATGGTAAAAGTGAAAGTAACTGCAAGCAGCAATGCTTGGAAAATGCCTTCCAGAATTCTTCAACAAAGTCATATCCACATCAGCTGTCCTCTTAGGGGTGGAGGGCTGAGAATAATTAAGCTTAAGTTTGTTTCCTCGCTGTTGAAGCTCCATTTAATAATTTCCATTTAATATTCACAAGCACTGATTACCAAACACACTGCAGGTGGGATGCACAGTGTAGACTTTGCCCAACCAAAGCATTAATTTACCATTATGGCAATCCCACAGTGTGAGCGCATCAGTCAGGGGGGTCAGCATGTGACTGAGTGACTGCGTTTGCAAGGAGAGAAAGCAGTTGCTTTGTCTGTTGTTTAATGCTCACGGAAGTGGAATTATTACTTGTATCTCCATCAGGGCAAGTAGCCTTTTATCGATGAATGGGAAGACATTTTTCACTCAGTGTCTCTCATGCAGAGTAAAATGGAAAGCTGATTCTTGCAGGCTGGTGGCGCATCATCTTTGCTGGTATTGTAGGCATGACCTGAGTCAAGATGGAAGAATACAGCGGGCTTGTATGAAAAGCAATACACCATTAATGGACATTTGTTGTGGATCACTCACTACAAATGTCACTACAGTTTCAGGCTGGCACTTTTTCCCTTCCAGTCCTGGGAGTGAGACGATACTGTGTCACTGTTTGAAAGCCCATGCAGCTCTACATGTGGTATGCATGATTCATGCACTGCCAAGATGGGTAAAGTATCCCCACACCAAAAAAAAATATTTCAGGCAAATAGGAACATTATGGCAGCTTGTGGAAACTGAAGGATCTTTATAGACCGTGATTTTAAACTGAAATGATGAAAAGTATTACAATCTTACCGATCCGGAAGCTGGCTATGATTTTGATTGCTCGCTATGATGCTTTAGGTGTCTACAGTCTATCCTGAACCTTCAGATCTGGCGCAGTTCCCAAATCCATGAAAACTTCAACAGCCTGAAGGAACGGAGCGCTTGTCCTCAGAGCAGATACACAGAAACACCCACGCACAAGTCAAATCTCCGCTGAAGCTTTTGATTTTTTGACATAAAACTCTTTCGGTCTACTTGAGGTTATAGAAATTCATCCAGACCATTTTCCCCTCATAATGTAATGTTTTGATAAGATCACAATTCTTGATTTTTCCATTAAAGGCCTGCAGTATAACAACCACTACAGTGAAACATTGCTGCCCCGCTGTTGATATTGTTGATTGAGTGATTTATTCATTATATTTTCCCAACTGTATTTGCATCTTTTATTGTTTCTGATAAAAGGATTGCATTTTGTGCCCACTACACATAAATTGTACATGGAATTTGAAGCAATAAAATATTTACCTGTGTAGCATGTGTCAACACTTCAGTGAACAAGAGCTGTTTTTGAGTTATGATGTATTTGACAAAAGGAAATCATGACTTTATAAGAACAAAGGAGAATGTATTAAAAATGTAGAGTGTCATGTACATTTTGTATCTGTAATGAGACTGAATGCAGCAGGCACTGAAACAGAAACGGAAAGGCAGTCCAAAAAAACTTGGCTAATGCTTTCATTATCAGTACTTATTTTCACAGCTGCAACTACTCACAAAATATTTGCATTTGTTTTTATTAAATACAGATTTCAAAGGACAAAATCCAGAAGAAGTTATGATTGATTAAGTTTTGTGGACTTGCCGTTGGGCAGGTTCATAAACACCACCTGCAAAGGCATATGTTGTCTCCACCCTCCTAGCAAAGTAACCGCTCTATGAATAAATACAAAATGAGCACACTATGTAATGCAGATATAGGAAAAGAGTGCAAAGTAAATATTGTTAATACAAAAATGAACAAAAGATAGAAGAAACTGCTGGATGAACACTAATTTTTTCCAAAACTATGAATGAACTGTATGTGAACTGGTAGTACAGCCATTAAAACACAGTCTGCATTATCCCCAAGCAGGCCAAAACCATTCTAATGTCAAAAACTCAAGAACAGACTGTTAAATGTTTCAGAGACGTTTGCAAATCCTCAGAGTGAGAGCAGCAAAATCTACTTTTCTCTGTGTACCTGCTGCATTATTTAACCGCTTCGTAATGACACTAAGCAGTCTGAGAATTGAATAAGCTTCAACAAGGCACCAACTAATTAAAACAACCTTTTTATTTATGCACATAGCCGTGGTGCTTTAAACAAGATTGCTGGCGATTCAGGTAGGCCTGTGGCTTTGGGATGCCTGCGCTCCCTGATGGACAGGCAGCCTATGGGCTCGGCTGTCTCCCCCTGACACTGAATGACCTGATTGATTACGGCTGCTGCCAGTCTCCCTGAGAACTGCCAATATCCCCTATCAAGAGTCTGACGAGGAGGGCCTTGCCAAAATAAAGGCATCAAGTGTGTATCTACAATTACCAAGCTGAGACCCTCCGTGAGAGGACAGCAGATGGATCCACTGCCGAACGACTGAGCACAAGCCCCCAATGCCTGAAATTTCATATGCTCAGAGCTCCGCTATTCTTTTAAATTTGGGCCTCAGTTCAGAAGATTAAAGTCATCAACAGCTCGATGGTGCTTTTAGTGAAGTAAAAAGAGAGCAGGAGATAAGCTGGTAACATGACCGGATGATAAGAAGCTATCCATGGAACACGACGAGGGAAAATCTTTTCAGTTCTACAAGGTATAGGATAATTACTCCTCCTTTTTTTTCTTTTTTTTCTTTTTTAATCCACAGCAGTGTTAGATGTTGGCTTTGACACTATGCAGAGCCTCATACTGACATACACCATGAAAGGGAAAAAAAAATAACAGAAGTCACACCGGTGACACTTAGACACTCTCTGAGTGAAATATGAAGGTGATTCTTAGTGAGACTGCACTTCATCTAAAAGATGAGTATAAGGAACAATTTAGCACGAACAAAAAAAGAAGGCCATATATCAAGACAACACAGCTCTGTCTTTAATTAATTCTGCCACATAGCACTCTCCATAGCATCTCAGATTACAGCGAGCAAATTGCCATGTAATTACATGCTAAAAGTTAGACAATTACAGCTATGCTCTCTTTTCTACAGAAACAGCTGCATAATCACATGTAAATTAGTTTGGGGGCTGTTATCACTCACCTATGTGAATGGCATTCTGAAATCACAAAGGCACAATTTTCACTCTCAAATCACTTATTCCACCATTAGGAATAACAAAGGCTCATACACAATATGAAATGATGAAGAGTTAAGCCATTAATGCACCCAGACATTTTTAAGGTAAAATTCAAGGATGGGATTACAAAAAGGGTTAACCCCTATCATTAAAATTGTAAAAATGTGTTACTGGAATTGATTTGGTTAATTTAGTTCCTTGGTCCTCTTACCATAGGGATTGTGGAACAGTGAGAGCCAGGTGGATCATTTTTTATGTTTCAAGGAAAAGGGGAACAGGAGCCATTAAGCGAGAGACCTAGCCCGGCAAATCCTGGGAAGACTTCTTTTCTCTGTCTACACTGCAGTACCTCCTGGTGATCACTTATCAGCAGGCAAATCAGCTTAGTCATTGACCCCATGCCCTCTGGCACTCATTAGTGCAGAGTGTGACAGTGATGGAAAGGTGGGCTCGTCCTGGAGTATGCCGCTCACACCGGGCAGACATGGGTCACCACTAGTGGGTGGCCAGATTAGTGTGTACCAGAGAGCTCTCTCGTGTACTCTGCCCCAGGCGAGCTTTTGCCTTCTGCATGAGGCGACTGCTCTAGGACTGAGGAACCAAGCAACCCCCTGCTCCTCTGCCTCTTCCAGTAATCCCATTCTAGTTACCCAGGATATCGGAGGAGAAACTAGAATCTGAGAGTGGCTGCATTGAGTGATGTCATGTAGCTCAAGCAAGCACTCAAGGCATTATGGGCCCAACGTGCTGAGTGCACTGAAATGAGAGCGGATCAACTGCAGCTTTCTAGCTATTTCCACAGCATGGGACATGCACAACAGTGTGCAATCTTTGGATAACCCCCGAGTCATTCTGCCAGTGCATATATGGTTGTTATTGACTAAAGCAAACCAAACAGCCCAGTCTACATCTTTACATATATGAAACCACTGCATTGCAGAATCAAAGATATATTTTGTCTCCATAAGCAATGGATTTGGTTAACACAGTAGAAGAGGTTGACATGGAAGGTTTGAATTATCTAAGGACTACTGTATCCTGACAATGCCTATGCTATTCTTTAAATCCTGATAATCTATCCTCTGCTCATACTGGTAAATAATTAATCTTTGCAAAAATGAGTAAACTCTAAAGCAATACACCAATTTGCTTATGAAAAATCTAAGAATTTAACAATTATGTTCTTGTGAAATGCAATCCTTTGTATTTTAAAGTGTATTTAGCAATGTAATAGCCATCTTGATTTGAAAGTCATAGTGTTACTAGTCTAACTTCAATACTGAAACACCACTACACAAATGATAAATGTCAGTACAAAACAAAATACCTCAGAAACCTGATTGAGGGCTTCACTGTACGTTCATGGAATCTGTCTCTTACACATGAAGTGAATTATTTTCAGATCCACACGTCTCCTCCCACCTTTTCACAGTTCTACCTGGAGACCGGCTTTACAGTTCTGATACTAGGTGCAGAAACTGACGCATTTGGAAGACTTCCCCCCCTGGCTTTGGGCTTCTGTTGACTGCATTTCTATAAATAATATAAAGTGCAATGTTAACACACAAAAGTGATTCTGCAATAGATACCCTTACTTTGTGTGTTATAAGAAAAAAAAAAAGTAAAGAGTTTGAGAAGAGAGAAAAGACTTCAGCATGTGGGATGTGTGGCTAATTTCATTCTTTAGCATAGGCGGGTGTGAACACTATGGAATAGTGCTTCACCCACATACTGTATTGTCCAGATTAAGCTGGTTGGACAGAAGCTCCCGTGGTATTTAATCAGCTTCCCCAGGCCATTACCCCAGCCTGGGGGAGTGCAAACACCCAGTATTGTCTTTGCTCTAATTCGGTGCTATCTTTTATTAAACCGGCATGACAGGGGCGGGGGTGCTGGTGCTGGTGGTGCTGGCAGAGTTGGGTGGGGTGTACTCATGCAACGCCATAAGGAATGACACGAGAAAGGGAATCAGCAGTGAAAGAAGGTAAATAGAGGAATATCTGAACCTCGAACAATTGGCTATTCAAGTATTTAATTGCATAGATTTTGAATAACAATTACTCCAACTATATGACTTTCAGTTCTATTAACACTTACCAATTTGTCATATTAACTACAAAGTTACAACATCCAGAATCAGAAATTATGGAATAATGAAATTTTATTTCATCTTTGATGGTAAGTAACAGATTCGAGCTGCAACAGGCTTAGCCTTGCTTGACTGGTTTTCAGCCTTTTATTTTTTTATTTTTTTAACTCTCTCAAAATATTTGCCAAATGTAATGATAGTAAGTTTAGTGCAGAAGGAAGAGCTGGCCTCTCCTAAATGGACAGATGACCAGAGACAATATTGCATATAGTGTATAGTTTCAAAAGCATCACATTGGAGACAGATGACAATGAAGGTGCACAACTGAGTATGCAAAAGTTCATGTCTTAAAAATGTGATTTAAATACATTTAAATATTTAAAAAGCCTTTGGCTAGGATCAAAAGTTCCCTGCCAAAAACTGTCTACATTTTAATAATTTATGGTATAAATGAATACTGAAAAACAGCATCCAAATGAGCTAACAAATATTTGTTTTAACCTTCACTAATAAATCTGAGGACAATTTGCTTTTAATTCATCAAATATATAATTAATTTATTACAGCAATGAACATTAAGAGGGGGAAAGTGTTTACAGTATCTGCGGTTCTTTGGATGTTTTTAATAAGAGCACATCTTCACTGCAGAGCAGAGTGAGAAAAAAAAGTCACAGGCAGTCAAGACCTATGGCAGAACTCACTCAACAGATAAAAGTATGAAGCTTTGTCAGGTGTAAGATCAACTTGTGAAAATGGCACTGGGGTGAAACCCACAGGGACTGGCAGACTCAGCTCTATCCCTTAGCATTGCGTTAATGCAGTTGTGCCACTAAAGCTGTCAGGACTTGTAGCAGCAGGGCAGATGTACATCTGCTAGCACTAAAATGCTATTACTGGTGGTACAGTGAAACTCAAATATATGTACAGCTACAAGTATGATCTAGTGAGGGATAAGGCTGCGCAGGGACACAGAGATAGCTGTGAAGATAGATTAAAGCATGAAACGGTTATGGATAAAAAGTAAACAATTTAACATGAGCCTGTTTTTTTTCATCATAAAATACTTGATCAGTTTTTTTTAAAAAGCCCTTGTCTGTATGGCTTCTTACAGAAAACACTTGGATAACTTTTCCATTAGTAGCATTTAATGTCTTAGAATCATGTTCGATCTGAAGTAAATAAAGCTTTACCAACATACCAACAATTACAGAGACAGAAAATGTCTAATTTTTCATTGCCGTATGTTGTGACTTGGTATGCTACAGATCAGAAGGGCATTTGAAAACCATGCTTTCATCTCAAACTGACTGATTTCACAGGATGGTTTCCAGAAACGAAGCCACTATGTATGAATGAAGCATTTTAATGCACATCTATTTCCATATCCAAAACAGGGGCATGTTACAATATGACATAAATGTAGGAAAAAGCTACAGAGAGATGGCAACATACCCAAGAGGATCTTTTTCTTCCAACAGCATCTATTTTTTTCATATCCATTATGTTTCTGAATCAGAGGCCCTCAGAGGGGAAGACAAAGAAGATTTACTTCATTCAATACAATGTAGGCCATAAGCCTTAAAGCAAGGGTCAAGCCCCATAGAGTATTCTCTCACCGAGTCTGGAACAGAATCAGAGAATACCACCAAACCCATACTAGTCTGCTGGGGTTTTCATGCTTCACTGAAGATGTTTCATAGTAAAACAAACAAAACCACGAGTGAACTCACATAATTGCGTTATGCTGTTATGTAAGAAATTATTTCCCCTTTTTGATGACTCTCTTCTATGAACTGCAGATAATATCTCTCTTTCTAGTCCATATCTAAAAGAACAGAAAAATATGTTGAGTGATTTCAATGGTATTATATCCCTTTTCCCGGCATTAGCCCTTGACTTTGCAATGGGTGAGTGGAGCGTGTAACTCAAAACAACAAGATTAAACCACCTATGTGTATATACAAAATTACGTTATACATCATTGCTTGCTAATAATGCTTAGCAAACTGCTGTTCACACAGGGTTTCAGGGCTTTTTAAAAGGTGTGTGTGCACGTACATGGTTGGTTGGCCTACAGTAAATGATAAACTCATAGAAGAATGTCATTTAGCTATCGTACTGTATCTGTGCAACTATATATTTATTCTTTTGAGGTTTTGACCTGGAATGGTGCCATATTTTGCTAATGATTCCTATGTATTCATGCTACATATGCTGCCAAGAAGAAAGCAAAGACAGATTTCATATTACACACCACAGACTGCATTTATAACGAACTGTACACCAGTGAACAAGGAAGTTATAAAATCACAAACTGGCATATGCTGAAAAAGCTCTGTATTTTTTTTTTTTTTTGATTGTTATTATGTTTCTAAATGCCTCAGTCATGTTGTATAATGC
>OMKZ01054940.1:15563-34431 GCA_900302535.1 Neoniphon sammara | reverse complement strand
ACCTGCCCTGCAAGTTTTTGTTCCAGCTCTACTCTTGCATACCTGATCCAATCTTTCAGTCTTTCCATCATGCCTAATGGTTAAGATAGTTTTTTATCTGCTTCATTGTCAAGTTATTTAGAGATGGACAGTCCTTCTCATAGGTTCACAATGGCGTTCTGTGGGAATATTTGTATAACAGTTCAGTGTACATCACACAAGTCAGGTTTATCCATTTTTTTTTATTTGGATGTGAAAACTAATGTGAAAGTTGAAATTAAAAATAAAGCTATACCCAGAATGGGATTTAGATCGGATTAGATTTAATTAGATTAGGTGTGCAAGAGTAGAGCTGCCTGCAACAAAAACTTGCAGGACCGGGTGTCAGGACTGGGCTGAGAACCACTGCTATAGCAATCCATAGTTTTAATTAATTTGACTAAAGCAAATGTTTAAACAGCAGAACCATGGTTTGTTCAACATGATAGAAAGGAAGAAATACATTGCTACAGAAGTGTACAACAAAATGTAAAGTACTTATAAATTAAACAATACTAGGGACATCCAAAGTTTTTTTTATTTATTTTTTCAGCTACCACGATTTTACAGATACTACATTTTACAGGAGTGGCATGCAAAATGAGTGGCATGCACTGCTGGCATTTTTCAATGATTACACAGTGCAGTGGAGACGTTTTTATTCCCACATTGCCAGGATCAGGGCTTCAACCTGCCAGGAGCCAGCTGTACATGGAGCTGCACCTGGGTGGTTGAGTGATTGACTAGATGATTTCTAGTTCCCCCCCTAAAAAAATTACAGATGTCAGGTACTGCACTGCTCTAAATTTTGGGGGAGAAGGAAGCCAATTAGGTCTCAGTGAGGGTGAGTGCGGTAGCAGCCGTGCCTCTGGCTCTGCCCCGCCAGTGTTACTTAGCTGTGACCAGGGCAGGCGGTCCACACTCACCAGCCTGTCAGGAGGGATGCAGCAGGCATACAGGCAGACAGGTATCACCACTCAGGATGAATGAGGACAAGAATGAAGGTGGATATTAACATATTCTCTCATTACCATATTAACAGTGTGTATTAAAATGTGGCCCAAGCAATTGCCTCAATTATGCCAAAGTTAAATTCCAAGGTCACTGCTACTGGTATTGAATCTAATCTTTCTAAATAGTCAAAATAATTCAAATGAAGGGGTTCCTTTCCAAACAATTTTGTACTTTCAGTCATTTTGGAAATGTATAGGTCAGTTTGCTCAGATAGTGGCTCATTCTGTAGTGCTCCTAAAATAAAAACAGAGCAATCATATGCTCAAATGACAAGGGTATGATTAAATTCTACTTCTTGTCAGTGCAGAGAGCATTTCATGATTTCATGTTATTATGGGAAAACTGGTTAACAAAACACTGCTGGGTTCTGAGGTACATTTCTGTCCAAATTTAGTGTTGCAAACAGATTTGGCTGCTCTGCAACCCCTTTGCTATTTTGAACGATGCCACGGCACAGTTTGACAGTTGGCACCGAGAGACAGAGAGCGATGAGTAAAAGGAAGGTTAACAAAGACTTTGGCAGAATCGTAATTTCCGCATATGGAAAGTACACTATTACATCACATCCTAAAGGGAGTTTTAAACCATAAGAGTAAGCAATAAAATGCGACTTTACATAAAAAATGTGAAATTACTAACATAGAATATGTTCTTTAATATCAAACACAAACAGCTTGTTTTGTCAGTGATTCATGCGTGTATAAAGCATGCAGACAGGGTGCAGAGGTTGCTGCTCAGCTAAATGTTAGAATGTGAAAGATTCATGATAGTAACTTTTAACATTGTGATTGTTGGTACCAGACACACAGAATCCAGCGTCTTGGAAACAGGCAGCTTCCTGGGATTTATGGTGTCTAGAGTTTACAGCGGATGGTGCAATAAACAAAAAAAACATCCAGTCTGGGGCAGTCCTGTGGGTGAAACGTCTCTTTGATGAGAGAGGTCAGAGGAGAATGGCAAGACGCGCTCAAGCTAAGAGGCGGTCCACAAGGATACAAGTAAAGATAATACGAAGCTCAGTACAATGGTAATTTGCACAAGGGCATCTCAGACCTCACAACTCATCAAGCGTTGAAGCAGATGGGCAGTGCATGATGTCAGGCTCCACCCCTGTCCGCTAAAAACAAAAATGTGAAGCTGTGTGCGATCACCAAACCTTGATGAAGTGTGGAAAAACATCTCCCGGTCCGACGAAGCAAGAACAATTCTAGTTGTAAATTTATTGGGCGAAGACGGTCACAGAACAGGCAGCTATGTATTTATTAAGGTGTGCTACAGTGTTAGTTTTTTGTTGGCAAAATTATTTATTTTGGTTGGAAAGCGGTGGTAGAATTCAGTGGATCTAATTCCACTTAAGAGAGAAACGTGCAAATGAAAATGTCCATGTTTAAGTTTCAGACATGACAGGAGTGATTATGTGAAGACTCTGTGTATTTTCCCCATAGAGAAAATGCCTTTGATCTGGAATCCATATTTGGGGCAAAGGTTTGTAGTCAATGCCTGACGTCTGAGGTCTGTTGGATCCAAGCTTAGAGAGCTCACCAATCAGCTCTCTGAAAAAATGACATCATCACACCTAGATGATCCTGTGGCCTCAATTCCATCTCCAAAGCCCAATATGTACAAAAACACTGCATTCACCTGAATGAGACAAGTAATAATAGTAATAATAATAATAATAATAATAATAATAATAACAGTAATAAACTATACAGGGGTATTTTATTGAATTAACAAATAGTGAGAGGGGCTGTTTGCAGAGCAACGGCACCAGCAGAGCTACTTCATTTTTTATGAGGAATAATATCAGAGATTTAATACAAGTTTGTAGCATCTCCAGGCATTTTGCCCACTCTGTTTATACCCTAAAGAGGCTTCTGTTAATGTGTTATATAAAAAACAACAATCAATGAAATTTACTGTTGCATATTTAGCGCACAGAATGTCTTTCATATGATTTGCAAGACTGCTTGATGCAATAGATTGTACCTGTATTTCTGTAACACCACAGCCCACAAGCCACAAGAGGCAAATTTTATGAATAGAGAGTCTTTTCACAGCCTCACAGTTCAGCTGCTCCAGATGTGTTTTTTTGTTCTGTGTGTTGGTGTCAAAAAGTTCAAATCAGCTATACACTCATTTACTTAAATGCAGTGGGCTCCACGGCCGTGCATGCTGCACACTGCCAGATCTGAAATGGAGTGGATCGCAGTCACAACTTTGGAGATTGGAATAGATTAGATTAGATGTTTGTTTGTTTTCTCCCTCCAGAGAGGCGATTCTTTTTTCAAAACTGCTCTTAAAATGAAAGTGCAACAGCTCATAATCTGATATCTCTGGCCTGACAGGAGAGAGCTGACACACCACACTGGCTCCACACCGGACCACCCAATTATTTGCAATGGTGTAGATCAGTGATTGAATGTATGTATATTTTTTGTTATTCTTGACAACCTGTTTTGGTGTGTGACTGTTAACAGATAATGTTGTATGTGAGTAATGTTCCGATAGTGCTGTGGCACAGTAACAGAAGGAGTTTGGCTTTGACATTGAAGTTATGGAGTCATATGATGACTGACAGCCACTGTTTCATTTTCTTGGTAACTTTTGCAGTGTGTTGTTCAAAGGAGAGTTTATTGTTGTCTGCAATCCTCTGCAGCCTTGTAAGCAGCATGACTGTTCACTGTGATGTGTTCATTGTATTGTTCATATTTATTGATTTTGAAAGTTTTTTCTTGACACAAATGTTAGTATTTTTTCCCCATATACACTACTACATGTTGACACTGTCAACAGCATATGTGACAATGTCACATATGCTATCCACTATTTTTACGTCTACTATTTTAAAATACACTGGTTTGGATGTGTCCATGTTACATATGGCTGGTTATTTGGTTACAAACCCTGCCTCTTGAATGTGACTGTGTTCATAGCTGGATTGAAACTCCTGGGCTGACTGAAACCAGTTATCATGATATCCTGACTATGTTGAACTTGCTTCGTGAGGCAGGACCCAGGGATTAGACAAGGCCAATAGTTTTCATTTAGAGGTCATAGGCCAATGCACGTCCATATCCCACACCGATATCATGTCAGATTTTTTTGTCCATTTCTCAGTAGAAAGTCTGTTATTGTTCCTGTGACAGTAAACAAGTGGGTACCACTGCCATGCTCCGCCTTAGCGAAATTTGACAGGTTTGAATAATGACGACAGCCCCACTGTGCCACCACCATTTACTATCAAACTGTTGTGTTTTTATTTCAGCAGCCTTCATTTTGAGCCAGAGGTGTGGCTGTGTGTGCCTAAGAAAGTGGATCCTGAGAACTAAGAAAAGAGTGTTGTTGTCTTTTATCAGCATAGTACAGTACATAGATTTTCGCTGAAAGAACTTCCACTTTTTTTTACTGTGCATTTGCACTCTGAAGCTTTACGAAACTGGAATTGAATAAACTTTATTTTACCCTGATGTCACAGTTGAGTGGTTTATTTTTAGAAAGTCTTCAGGTTTTAAAGACCGGAGGCCACTTCCTGGATGTAGTCGTCCCTAGATGTAGCTGTGGCTGGAGTGCAAGTGGATTTGGAGTTTTATCCAGAATCCCTTATTTTTGGCATATGACACTAGGATATGTCACGTTGGAAACATGGAATAGTGATTTGATTCGACGTTAAAACAGTAGGACCAGTGCACCCATTTTACCGCTAGTTTTCGATACATGAGTGAAGGGATTTTGTAATTTTCCCACTGAAAGCCTGAGATACACATTTCAGGGAAAATCATCCAATTACATGACAAGGCATTTATCCATATAGACATTTTGCTTCTTTTGCAAGTTTCATTGTTCAGAGTAGAAGTGCAGGAAATACTGTAAAAATGTTAGTTTGAAGGTTGTGACTTTTATTTATGTTCATTGCAATTATATGTTGCGGTGTAATTACATTGTTATGAGAGGTACTGCACAAAAAGTCAAAATGTAACATTTCATGCTGTAATGTATATGTATTATCAAAAATAGACGTTAGTATGGCTATATAGTGCATTTCTCAGCCCATGATATAAAGGACAATACAAAACAAAATGAGTTTCAGTTTCAGTTTCTGGTTAATACTCTAATACTCTATTCTTGTTTCCATAGCTAAATCCAGTGCACCTCGCTACAACCAGAGGAGATATCCAATATGCACAGTTAGCAGGTTATACTGTATATACAAAATGTAGACACCTGTTAAAAAATGTTGCATACTGTATCCAAATCCATCATATTTGTCCCAAATATTCAGTGAAATTGCACATTTGCAGGCATGTTGATATGACAGGCTGTCAGTTTGAGGGATGGCTTGTCATTGTCATGCCCATGGGCAGTGCGAATTGAGTTGCACAGCTGGAGTTATGTTAAACGTAAGGCAAAGTGACAGAAATGCTAATCAAGTATCAAAACTGACACAGCATTCCCATCGATGCACATCAGACCTTCAATGATTTATTAGTCAAAGTGAAAGCATGTGTCAGTGTGTTGAGTGGCTCATGGGTAAACACAGCCCTCGCCAAGGTGCACCACTTAGCAGCTCCCCCATTTCCCCTCGAGCATGGACAGCACTTTCCACAGGGGCCGCTGACAGCACGGCTGAAGAGTAACTTTCAAAACAGGTAAGTCACACGCAATATATCTAAGCAAGTCACTTAAGAGTGTACTAAAGGGCTATTATAAGAGCACAAGGTAGAAAGGGGTGAGCGTGCCTACTTCAAATGGGTTCCTCTGCTGAGTAAGCCTCCCCTCCCCCCCGACTCCCATTCCATCCCTGTCTCCAGATCAGAAAGCAGAAGGAGAGCTGCAGCAGACCCCAATTATCTGACCGTCATTCACAATCCTTCATTTACCTCCTCAATCGTTGCTCACCACTGCATTAATTTTAGTCAGGATATTCCTGCCAGAGCCTTGGGGAACCGAGGGTGGAGAGGTTAAACACTCCACAGCTCAACTGAATTTGGCATAAGAACCAAGGGAATGAGACTTAAAAGACAGCTAGCTCTGCTTTTCCCATACTGGATATTATTTGCATCGTGGACAGAAGTAGAAAGATATCTGTTTACTGTGTCTCCACTTTGGTGTTGCCAATTAATGCTGAATTTCTTTGTGAGCAGAATACTGGAACAGTGCCTGGTTTGATGCATAAACAATGCTTCTGTGCATAATTTAGTTTGGGCGTGAAAAAGAAAACATGAGATCCATTCATTCTCATTGTGCGCCTAGTATTCACATATACTGACTGCAGAGTTGTAATAAGATTACTCGTATTGAACAACTGAGAATCTGATAATTGGATATTGTGACACAAATGTTAAGCTTTGCGTTTATTCAGAAAAACTCAACGCAACCCTAATACCTCTGATAATCCATGATGTAGCAGCCACCAATCATATTAAAGTGTAAATATGTTATACATGTAATCACTACCGCTTCCTCATATACATTAAAGAATATTCACATATAGTGATAAATATTGGAATAGCTGGTTTTTGCATAATTCATACATCTTAACATCTGAGAGAATGCCCGCCCCCATCAAACCATTTCATTGGTTGCCTTGCAAATCAAGACCAAGTCCCTGCTGCCAAGTTTTGCAGCTATAGTGGGTTTGTTCATTTTTAATAGCAAGGGGAGAAAAAATAGAATGGCTAATGATGTTGATTATTCAGTCGAGCAGGCCAACATGTTAGGTTTTTCCTTGAGAAAATCATGAATCATCAGAGAATCACAGACTACCCATATAGAAAATATTGTCCTCATTCAGCACAAACAAAACACAAACGTGTGCACGCACACAAACACACAAACACACATGCACACAAATCTGTTCCAAGGATCCTATTTGCATTAAGTCTTTCATCAACTTTGATTGTGTTTATCACCAGTAATAAGATTCTTTTGTTCTTATATGTAATTAATGCTAAGTCTCTCATTACTTCAGCTTCATTTCTACAAGAAATTAATTCCTCACTCTTGGCAAAACTTATTTTCCAACATCGTTATTATTTACAATAACATTTTTTCAGCCATAAGCAGTGCTGTACGCTGTGATGCTACTTTCTTTTTTTCTTTTTTTTTAGATGGATTCACTCACTCTTGGTGTGAGGATGGCCCATGCTGTTCAATGTTACAGTATGGACAGTATGAGCCAGTGTTGCATGAAAGTAGCCTGGAGCAATTTATGCTTTCATGTGAAAAGAGATGGGGAGAATGCTGTGGGAGATTAATGGTATATAAACAATAAAGATGACAGTGGAAGCAAAGAACTGGTGTTCTGTGTATTTCTAGGGCATTTTTTGTCACTTGCAATTCTGTAAATCATACGTCCTAATAGAAGGATTGTTGAGAGCCAAGATGTGTTTGGAATTAAAATATGCAAGTTATCTTGCTCATGGAAACCCTCACCTTCAACACGGCTATATATTTCTACATAAAATCTCTAATGGGGGAATATGTTGCATATGACATATTTAATTTTTGACCACCACAGCTAGAGCTGGTCCTTATAAGTCCATTCTAAGCACCTCCTGTCCAAATATAAGTCTTTCACATATAAGTTTAGAAAATGGTGGACATCTTTGTGTGGTTATGCAATTTCTCCTTCAGTGGTTCTGGTCTACTTCCAGTAACAGCAATTTCTGATAACCTGAAAGCTGGACATAGCTATAAAATAATTTAAACACATCTGAACATCAGAGACTAGCTGAGCAATTATGGTGAAGTCAAACAGTGTTTTTGTCTTCGCAAGTAGTGAAACTGATAAAACAAAATCTGCATGAAATGAAACAAAGTTAGCTTTTAAAGATGAAACACAGATAAAACATTTAGCAGTATTTAAAGCTCACCTTCAAAAGACATGCAAGGGTTTTGACTGCAAATTTGCACTTGAATAAAATGAAATGTGCTTGCAAGGTAAAGTTGATTATTCAGGGCTACATCAAGATAAACACACGCTGACAACAATAATAATTCTTCTGTCTAACCACATCCATATCATTTGATGAAAGGAAATCTGATAGGTTTGTGCAGAAATCAGACTGCTGCAAAGCCATATCCCTGGTGCAGCACTGCTATCTGAGAATGACACATTTTACCCTTTGTTACATTTCACACAGGTTAGCTTTCCTTACAAATCTGAGTTGCACATACTGCATATGGGCAGATTTATTGTTGTGCTAGTTTGTTTGTTACATGCAGTACAAAATTTATATAAGAAAACTGGATTCTATTATTACATTGTGGGGGAAAAAAATCAAATAAAAAATAAAAAAAGAACAGCAGGTTTTTCCACCAAAGGGCAAGAATCAGTTCTTTAAGTGTTTGCTGAATGACTGAACATTACATGGGCTTATGAATCTTCCACAAATCAATTTGGGGCCCTCAGAGAGTTTCTAATGGAATGCAAATGCAACTATCCCACAGGGGATAGTACCTTTAATTAATTTGGACATGGACCACGTGTTTTGGACTGGTGATTGAGGTGTAAACAGAGGAGTGTTTGGCGATATACTTCCTCTCTGTAATAAAGATGTCCCCATAGCACATCCAAATAGCTCCAATATGCAAGGGAGGGAAATTCACAGTGTGTCCCTGATTTATTTGCTGTTATTAATGGAGCAGTGTTGAAGGAAGTGGTCTGTGGCTGCCAGCCCAATATCTGACCTCTGAGAGTGCATTAAATCAAGGCATTAGGGACTGCAGTAATAAAGAGGCCAGCTAAGGCACTGAACCCTCTCCAAAACAAACATACTGCAACACTGGCATAGAGGAGCCTGAAATCACACCCAGAGGCTTCTCTCATACAGAAAAACCTATCATCAAAGTCCCACCATCATGCATCTCTGTGTTACTAAGTGCTAATACATCAGCAGCTGCACAACTGCAGCCTGTTCTCCCTCAAATATTGCACAGTTCGAGGCATGTGAGACAAAAACATGAAAAAACAGGTTGCCATACAATTTAGTGTGACTTGACAAGAGAAGTGGATATTTTTTTACACTTATTTCATTCATTGTAGCAGTGGTTCTGCATTAATTTCTACATCTGTTTGGTTGGGGTTGGCAGGAGTCAGTCTTCAAAGCCTTCTCAGCCCTCAAGTGGCACGCAGCAGAAAAATGTACTATGTGAATCAATGTGTTCCTGGGAAATTTGTGATATAGGCTACCTCAGTCTAGGACAGAGCTGTATGGACACCTCTGGATGCAGTGATTTAAGCTTATAAAGGGCAAACCATGCCCTCTATACCTTCATCATCTGTACCTCCCCATTGCCACATACTCCATATTCACTGCAACCTTCACATCTCCTGTTCCTTAAAAGTAGATTTAGTCAAATAAGTAAAAGTTTAAAAAAGTAGGACATTTTGAAAATGCAGCTCGCCGCTGCCAACTGGACATGACACCTATGCTGTGAATGCAGTTCATTTATCAGTACTGTAGGCTAGTCGCTTATATGTTGACAACTTTTCATTTATAAATGGTTGATTTAAGTACAGACATCAACATGACATGAAGCAACAATTAGCCAGCCCCTCCACATAGCTTCATTTGCTGAAATTAAAGAACTTGCATAGACATTAAAAAAAGCAAAAAATGATTTGCATTTAGACAGGGATGTTTTGGCTATTTCTCTGTTTTTATTTATTTATTTATTTATTTATCCACTGGATGTGGAGAAATGTGCAGTGAGAATATGAGCTCTGATTGGCCGACTGACAGCCACTGTAAATGACTGGCTTAAAAACTGCATTGAACTACAATATACCATAAAGTTTAGTATGACAAGCCAGTTGGTATAACACGACTAGTCCACATCAGATTGGTTGATTAGCTGATTACAATGCATACTGACCAGTTCTAATAGAAGTCCATGACATCCAAGCATGACAGGAGAAACGTCCCAAAATGGGCACCATGTTCTTGACATTTTTGACTGATGAGCATTTATAGAAGCGTGTCGTACTCAATAGGACTTGGTTTAAAAAAAAAAAAAAAAAAAGGCATTGCAAGGATGGCCTGATAGTGGCACTGTGGAGCATACAGAAATAATGCCTTGTTTCTTGTTTGCACATCTTTGTTGTCAATATGTATGTTACAGTCAAACGTGTTTTGATAACTAGAAAGCATTACATTGGCTTCCTGGAGTTATATTACGCTAATTTTTTAAAAATAATAATTATAAAGGGAGTCAAGAACATTTGTTTATCCATATCCATATTTTACACACTGATAAAAATTAAGTATCAACTTCTTGGCCAAACTACATTTACACTGAATCTGCAGACAACTGACACAACTGTCTCATCTGCTTACCAAAAAGAAAGAGGCACACACGGCAAAGTGCACCAGCCTGGCACAAAAGAAATTAATAAATAAATGCAGGCCTCAGGTGCGCTTGATCCTCACTGCAACCACCAGGGCATGCATGAAGACTTACCAGACACAGCGTCTGGCTTTGCCAATTTTCTGATGTTGTATGAATCTCCCACAACTCATGTCAGTTTACAACAGAAGCCAATCCGAAGACATAATGGTTAAATTACATACCAGGTTTACATACTAGATTTACCTTGGGAAATGGATACGTTTACTGCCCAGCTGGTAAATGTGCACATTTGCTGGTAAATCTATGACCATTATCTGATATTTATAATAACATATAGATGCTTGTAAAAGTGAACATCAAACGTGACTACTTGTGTTGATTTTCTCATTTCCTAACTTCTCGCTAACTCAAATAACACTTGTTCAAACAGCCGCCCTTATATATACTGTTTGTACAAATAGAGTGATTTTTCTGTCTAAATGAAATCAAATTATTACTTTTTTTAATAGATATTCTAATGTATAGTTGGCATGGATTGTTCCCTGCTTTGCATGCTCATAGATCCAAGACCTGACATTCTTTTTGGTAATTGTATCTTAACATCAGGAGGCTGGATGATTACATTCATTTTCACACCACGATTTCTCTGGTGACTTTCAAAAATTGACAGACTGTGTGGTGACCATTGTTGTGCCTTTCAAATTTTGATCTTGCACAGGTAGAAAAAAAGACCCGTGACTGGCAAAACAATAAGCAATGAAGCCATGTGGAACAAGGACTATGTCTGACTCTGTGGGTTGCCATTTATTCAGGGCAGGGGGCATGGCCTCTCTGATGTCAAAGTCTCTGTGCAACCCACTGTTTCATTATAATTCATAATTATTTGCCACTTCACAACTGCAGACAGTCCTCTATAACTTTGTCAAGTGAAAACTGCAGGTCTCAGAGAAGAATAAAAAATATATATGTTTTGCTATTTTTTGGTGGTATTGTTGAGGCTACTTTTTTTTCATTCCATCCATATATTGGTAACTATACCTTGGACATCAGGTGAATGCTGTTAGCTAGCTGGTAGGATAGAAAAACAGCAGTACTTGGAGGCTCGAGGCAAAAAAAGTCACTGGTTTTAAGGTAATTTTCAATAAAGCAGGGCTGCCATAGAGGGCTGAGAGGCTGCAGGTTTTCATTTTCAACACTGCACCAGATGATTTCACTGATTAGCACACCTTCAGCCAGAGAGGAGGAACTAATTAGTGAAGTCACCATTTCAGTAATGCCTTTCACTGTCAAGGTTTCAACACAGAAATTATTTGCTATGCAATCCGGGAGTAATGCAATCATGCTATTAAAGAAGTAATTTAAAATAAGGATCTATAACGATCATGAATACACCATACATGAGGAACAGAAATCTCATTTAAAACATATCCTTCCAAACCAAGATATCTTGAAATAAACAACTTCTACTGGTTGTGTGTGTGATGATCCATCTGTTTAAGACAACAGAACAAGCTAAACAAGACTGAAACCCTGAAATAACATGAAGAAGCATATGCCCATTACAACCAGGCAAATTAAACTATATATTATTAAGCTCAAGGTGTGAAATTCCTTCCTCTGGCATCGCTCCGTTGCTTAACTAATTATCATGGCACATTAATTTTCTAAACCCTGAAGCATTTGTTGAATTTACCCAAGGTACAGTGTGTACGTGTTTAGTCCTGTAAAAAGTAGGTGTATTACAAAACAGATTTAAGAGAAAGCAATTCACCATGAGCTGAGACATCACAGAGTCAGGGGCTGCTGGGATTGCTTCATTTGTATTCTACAGATTGCATCAGAAATTTGGAAAATGTTAATTGCGAACAATGTGGCAAGAACCAGATATAGTCTGACATGTGACCGCCATAATGGTATTACAGATAAATTATTACAGTATGCTAATGGTGCAAACAGCATGCATACACAACCCATAGTAACATATAAAATAGCCTTGAATGTTAAATATTGGCTTGGCAAAATATGCTGGGGTGCCTTTCTGCTGGCACATTTGAATCAAAAGACATTGCTCTCTTGCATCCAACAGTGGACATGTTTACAAAGCCCTCATTTATTACAGATTCCCAGCCTAGCAAGCATAGCCCCAGCGTGACGCTGATTAGAAGGCTTGTAAGAAATAAGCTTGAGAGCCCCATTTCACCACAAACCTATATTCATTTAGTTCTGCAGATTTATACATCCCGCTATCTAGGCACGAAAATCCAGCATGACATAAGAGTGTATTTTGCCCTTTTGAAAAGGAGGTTAATCTCTCTTTCTTTCATGAAGAAACCTCAATCTTACAGTGGCCAGCATGTCTCATATGATGCAGGGGTTGAAGCAATAAATTGAATTAAATAAACCCATTAGTTACAGCAGCTACCTTCTCACCTCGGCCCAGATGCAGTTTCATGGTAAGTTGGTCCTTTAAAAAGACCACAGGACACAGCTTAAGACTGTGATGGCAAAGTGACCTTGAGTCAAAAGACAGAACGCATGCCCTTGTTCATTACTCAAATCAATTAAGATAGCCTGTTTGCTGCACAGCACAGTCGCAGCATGTTCTGCAGGTGTTTAAAAGTAAATGTATGCTTATTCAAAAATCAATTCATACTTAGGATTCTGCCTCCTCTTGTCTTGTAGACATGAAACAAACTAGAGGTCGATGAGAGTGGAAAGTGACTACTGGGAGAGTCACCCCGGGCATACTTAAAATGCATGGAACGAATAACCAAGTGCAGCTCACATATCTTATGAAGAGAAAAAAAAGAAAAAAGAGAGAAAGAAAGAAAGAAAGAAAGAAAGAGGACACGAAGCCCAATTCTGAAACAGCATGAAACACGGACTGGCATATTTTCATTTTTTCCATTTTTGTCTCTGAACTACATCTCAGTAGGAACAGATACTTAATACAGCCATATATACTTTGCTCTTTCTCCAAAATATGATGGTTTTACTGTAATAAAATTACTACTATAGCTGTTATACTGTTAAACTACTATATCTACAACTATAGCTGTTGTGTCTATGTGGACATTCACTGTATTTTTGATAATTATTTACTTAAAGTACACTGTGATTAATTACACGCACATTATAAGCCCATTAGTAGCACAAACAATTCTCTGAAAATATCATCAGAAAACTGCACTCACTTCATTATTATATCATTAATTATACAGTTCCCAGAAAAGTTTTTGCTCATTGGTTCTATCATATCATGCTCTAATTATGACAATAATAATGTTGATGGTTTTATCATATGTTTATGATGCCTTACAGTCAACCCCATCCATCCATAGATTAATTTGTGTAATGGTTTTTGAAACCAGTGCAGAAACTTTAGGACAGATGGTTCCTCCATTGCCCTCTGTTGGTTAGCTGCAGCATAATTTGAACCTCCATCCACTGTAATAAAGATAATTGGGACCACAGCTCATTTTGTATTACAAATACAAAGTCAGCAAACTCTTTCTACCAAAAGTTATAGTTCCAATAGCTCTTTTTTTTTTTTTTTTTTTTCATTTTTTTCCCTAATGTATACCCCTTATGGTGATTTTCTTGTTGGTGAATCTTGCTCTTGGCAATAACTGGACCATATAAAGTAGTATGTCAACTGACTTTTCCTGTAGGTACAGGCTCCACCCACTCCATCCTTTTTCCTGTGCGGCACGAACTCTGGCTACAAAAATATGACATATTATTATTTGGCTATGTTGAATACTCTGTTCCGATTGGTTGATGGAGGGGGTTTTTATTTCTGAAAAAGACATTGCTGCGGTGCTTCATGTCTAATCATATCACTCTGCCTCCAAGAAGTCCGGTCAGTTTGTTTATTTCCAATCAAATGAACTAGCGATACCTTGTGCCAGAAAACCATTACCATACACTTTGTATGGGTTAGGCCTCAGACACATGACTCAGACACATCATTGCGCTGTGACTAACGCAACTGACATCAGTACATGAATGCAGCAAGCACTATAAAAAGCATCCTTTTCAACATTGGTTCCATTTTTGTAAAATGCAGTTGTAACTGGCTCTATCTGTTGTATTTATAGTAGTATTGACCCAAAATTCAACAGTGGAGAAAGCCAGCGGAATAGGCTGTCGCTAAATTTTAGAAATGCAATGGTTGTATTATTTTGATATATAATACACAATCTAATATAATATAATCACTTAAAATAAAAGCCAGGTAATAGTCTTACATTATGTATATAACATTCTCTATGATATTATGTATATAACAATGACTGACCAGCTACTATCATCAGATTTCTTTTTTTTTTAAAGATTCTTTTTTTGGCATTTCTGCTTTATTGATAGCGACAGTAGAGAGAGACAGGAAAGCCGTGGGAAAGAGTGGGGGAGTGACATGCAGCAAAGGGCGCAGGCCGGAATCGAACCTGCGCCGCCGCGATTATGTGGTACGCGTACGGAGCTACCGGAGCGCCCCCTATCATCAGATTTTTAATGCTTCCGAGATGTAAGGTCTACGTATAGGAGGGTTGCACATGACATCACACACTTGAGCCAAGCTCCCGGTCGGTGTTGCTGCACTCACATTATTGTCATGTATTGGCTGTTGTCGGGTGTAATGATAACAGTGTTCTAGACAAAGGTAAAGGCTTCTTTAGCATTCCCAGAATGATTAAAAACAGTGATCCAGAGAGGAAGTTTTATCTAGGGAGCACTGGAGGCAATGGCTACATAGGTGCAAAATATGCTGCGCCTTAATCAACCTGTCTGAGTCTGTTGTTTCATTTGAGTGAGGCTTCTTGTAAATATTGTATTGACTACTGAACCCAAATGTAATAACACAAAAGTAAAATAAAGCATTTAGAGCATTTATAAAATAATATAATATAATCTCTTTGTTCACATGTAATATTGCACTCAAAATATAAATAATTGTTGCTTCAGATGTACACTGAACTATAGGTTGCCTATCAACCTATATAACTCACCTATCCCCCTAGGGGCGAAAAATGGTAGTATTCTCTCTTGCAGAGAGACCTGGTGGAGTGAAGAGAATTTGCATAAAACGTGTGTCTAATAAATGATTGAAACCACCAACAAAATTTGGCGACATAATACAGCAGGTAATTTCCTCTAGAGCTTGTCATGTTTTGTTCTTGATGAACAGCAAACTGGAGAGATAATGAGTTGCAGATCTGTGCATAACTATAATGGCTGTCACCTTCTCCTTGGTTACTTGCCAAACATTCAGCTAACAAAGGTTAGAATCATGGAAGACTTTTTTAAATATTACTTTTTTATTTATTCAAAGAGCACAAGACTTTTGACTGCCGGGCAGATGTAGAAAAACAATCTTACTAAATTTCTTACATGGCCGTGGTGGCAGCTCTACTACAGTGTAGCCCATAGTTGCTCATATGGATCTTAGCCTCAAATATTTCTATGGTTGCTGTTCTGAAAAATTGTTTTTTTCAGAGGTCTGTAAATTGCTTTCGTCTGTGCTAGAACAATTTAAGGAAATGTTTTGTGTCGAATGATAAATGTGTTTGCCATGTAATTAGTGGGACAGTATAGAAGGAGAGGGCCATTACTGCACAATAAGTCCCTTAAGGGTGATCAAGACATCGCTATTTTGCATCAGGGACTTGATTCAATGTGTCCGATCTTATTTTGCAATAATGACCGGCTCACCGCATATTATGCCTTCCTTGTAGCCCAGAAATCCCATTTCCCAGGCTTCAAATGGACTTGTGGAAAGTCAGCAGGTGACTTTGTCCATTATTTGCTACAGTTTGTGTGCACACTGTGCAGAGGACACTGCTTCTCTCAAGAGGACTCTGTCTTGGCAGCAAAACAAAGTTGTTTCAGCTAGGTTTTCTTTTCAATAAAGTATTAATATGAAAGCATCATTGCTAATGATACCAGTTTATTGTACAGCTGATTAAGTAACCTTTGCTACATTTCTATTGTTGTGAAGAAGTGAAGACATTTCTGGCTGCAAGAGAGCATATCACATTAGTAAGATGCAGACTAACTTACATATGTGATTAATTTAATTAAGTATGAATCACTTTTATATAACTTCACATTACTATTGTACTGTTTTGGTTTTGCATTTTGGGGGGACTGGAAAAAAACTAAACTTTGTCATCAGTTCAAAATGCTATAGATATGCACCACAGTGTTTTGCCGCAATACACATTTTTCCCAAAACAAAACCATGGTGTTATTTATATATTAGATTTTATATTACACTGGTAAATCTGGTTTGTGTGGCGGGTTCACAACCACAAAATGAAAAGGGGTTGTGGGCGCCCTAATCAAATTCTCCCTATCGGGCCCGGGGCAGCCATGTTTATACTGCATAATAAGCACCACTTCAAGTAAAGTGTTCTCAATTTTTCTGTCTCTCTGAAGCACATTTTATTGCATGCTCATTTTTGTATGTGTGTGTATTTGCGTGTTTATGATTATGTGTCTGTGTGTGTGTAGAATGATGACACAGAGTATATAAGACAAAATATCACACCCATCAAAAACCCATAAGGTAGTACTGGGGTTTGCATGGTTGGGAGAAGGTAACAGACTGATTAGGAAGGCAGAACACGTCAACTCTCTCCTAAATCTCTAACGCCAATAATCCAAATTATCCAGGAAAAACAATCACCTCCTGATACACCAATTAGTAATTAGCATAATCCCTAAAAGCGCCCTTTTGCATTTCATTGGCTTAATCCAAGTCTCAAGGGAGTTTGGCAAATGCCACAGCTTGTATAAAAACGATTTCCAACATAGAAAGAGCAATGCCAGTATTTCTATATAGCATGGGGCAGATTAATAATTGCTTTAAACTGATGATGGGGAAATCAGAAGTACATTTCATGAAGATGTGCTGAAACCAGAATCACTGTGAGTGAAGATTACGTCTTCAAAATAGCAATCAATGCAGAACAGTAGCATCTCTACTGTATGTAAGTACTGTGTTGAGTGCAGTTTACACATCTAATACTCAGCTCATACATTGTTTCACACTGTGCTAAAATTATTCTAACGGAATACCCCATGGTGATTTCAGGGAAAGAAAGAGCATGAATAAATAAACAACATAAAGCGATGAGAAACTTCAAAGGCGATGGGACAATCACAGCAAACAAGCTCCTGGAAGCCAATGAATGTGTTTGTCTTTGTTTGTGACAGTGACTCAGGGGTGTAAACAGAAGAATTAGCTCACACCTCCGGAGTCTCAACACATCACACTGCCATAATTGAATTAAGTCTGTCAGGTTGTTGTCGAACTACGGATGGCATGAAGAACACAAGATGCATGAGGCTCAGAAGATCACATCTACATCAGAGGTGGAACTTTGCTCTTCATGAAACACCCAAACAATAGAGTGAAAAATGCAAAATGACAATCCTCAAAAAATGCTTTCAAGTGGCTAAAATGGTTTAATTTTTTGGCTAGCTATCGTAATTTATGTGCTTGGACAAAATGGCCAACATCTTCCAGTGGAAAAACCCACAAATGTGTTATGGGTCGACAGGCGGGATAATAATACTGTTAATACTATAGATCGAAGCTAATATTTTTCATTCTCCCTACCCTTCGGCGATACATACTACTGAAGCACACATCACTTCATGGACACATATTTGAAGCATACTCCCAGAAGCCTTTGCATCTTGGCCATTCCTGTCAGGGTTCTCTTCCGACTGAACAAATGCATCAGTCTCCTTTCAGGTTTGTGTCATGAGACCGTATTCCTCACATCCGATAAGGAGCGCGCACAGCACAAGTGCTTCAGGAGATGCGAAGGGAAAATTGGAATCTTGACAAGTATGATTGACATGCTTATTTGTCCCAAGGTAGTCTTATTTGCACAGATTTAAAGACGTCTGTAAACCAGCATTCTGCTGAAAGGAATCATTGTTCCTTTAGACGAGGAGCACATCATGGCAATTTTGTGGCACGCAAACAATCTTTTGGGAGATATGAATAAAACGACTTCAAGTTGTACTTTATTTTCGGCCCTAAATAAATAATTTAACAGGTAAAGCGGTGTCTATCCTTTTTCTTTTTTTTTTCAGGCAATCCATCCATGTCATTGAACAAAAATCTTAGTGACAATGGAAAAGAAGGCAGCTCTGAATTTTATCTGGCTCTTTTGATGGACACAAAAATAAAGTGGATATGAGCCTTGATGGTGAACCATACCCCACGGCCACTTCATAGGGATGAAAAAAAAAGATGCCGAATTAAATTCTAACCATAAGTAAAATAGACTTCCACTTGAAAGCAGTGAACTGTAGCTACACCAGGGCAGGAGAAAGAAATGAATGTGTTTGTGTGTGTGTGTGTGTGTGTGTGTGTGTGTGAGAGAGAGAGAGAGAGAGAGAGAGAGAGGGGGGGGGGAGAGGGAGGGAGAGAGAGTGAAAGAGAGACAGAGGGAGAGAAAAAGAG
>OMKZ01054939.1:6317-19014 GCA_900302535.1 Neoniphon sammara | reverse complement strand
CGCCCTCAGACACTGGCGCTCCGAGCTCGCCATCACTCCACCGCGATACAGATGTTCAAGCCCCTTCGTCGTAGAAATCCTGCTAAATCCTGCCTTAGTGCTGCATGCGGTGGCAGCCATTGTAAGCATCTCCCTCCTCCCTTTTTCCTTCATTATTGCAGATGTTTTGGTCTTAACTGTGAAACACAAGCATCTCTCAACTGACAAGACACCAGGTTTCTCTTAGCAATTTCAAGCGGCTAAAAATAGCACAGAAACTTGAATTTTATTTCCCCAAACAGTTCCTCTTGGGGATGGAGGACATGCTGCAAAACTGGGACTTCCACAATGGCTCCATCTGAATCTATAATTACCCCTAAGTGTGTGTTTGTTGCTGTATGCGTTTCTTATTGTAGGATGAGCTCTGTGACTAACGTGACAGAGACTCATGAGACTAGAGCCACACTTAATCCACCAAGCATTTATTCTGCTCCAAGCTATGTGCAGAGTTTTACACAACAATCCCGTGGATTCAGATGAAGTTCACTGAAAATGAAGCACTTTGATTGTGGTATCATTACGGAATTTTTTATGGCAATGTTAAATCGCCATGGAAAAGTTTTGTAATAAAATGAAAGTGAGCTAGCAAAAAAGGCAAATGGTAGGACTGGGCAATGACTTAGTATTATTGCTTATTATCGATCAATAGAGATATATTTTGATGAAATACTGAGTTTACAATTCTGTTGTTTAAATTAGAGGTATAAAGCAAGTAAAAATGGACAAAAATGAAATCTAAAACAAAATAAAATAAAATATAAAATATAAAATAAAATAACTTATTAGAGTAATCATATTCATTTTGCCCAGAACTGTGGCATAAAGTCAAAATATTGCTGCGTTGTCATCAACATGTAGCCAAACCTTCTCAAGAGCAGTTTTTAGCTCGATGACTGTGCATTTTTGAGTTGATCCAATTGATTCTGAGAGTTTCATAAGCGTAACGGTGGTCGAGTTTTCTAAACCCGCAGAGGAGCATGTAATCACCAAGATTAGAGTTGAAAGGCAGCAAGAAACAAAGGCAGCACTGACAAATTTTCTTACATCAGGGAGAAATGCGGTTAATGCAACAGGTCTGCTCACAGAGTGAAACGGAAAATCATAAAATACTGATGTACCTATGAGGGGAAAAAAAGAATTCCCTATTTTTCCTGACTTCATATATGAGTAGTTTGTGTTAACTCGCTTGCCTTCCACCTTGAAAATACAAAACTAATTGCTCTGGACTGGCTACTTCAAAACTACGATTCACATCTGTGAGCCTTCCATTCAAACACAGCAAAACTGCATTTTCCAAGTGTGACAAATGTGATGTGATCAACGCACAAGACTTGCACAGTGATTGCAAATCCACTTTACATCATAAGTGTGAACAGTGAAAAAGCACATGCTCTGCTCTGCTGACACATGATTTTGTTATGAAGCATGCATCGGGAGGAGCGCAGACCGGAGGATTTGGTGGATAGACACGATAGGTCTAACTCAATTTTCCATCGAGTGAGGGAGAGAGAGGATAGAGAGTGAGAGGTAGAAAGTCAATAAATAGATTAAAAGATATTTCACGGGGAAAGAGTTGGCCAAGAAACAGTCAGAGAGAGAGGGTGGAGTGTCAAGAGCGTCAGAGAGGCAGAATGAGAGTGTCAGTGTCGGTAAAATACATAAAAATCTGACTACCCAGTGCAAGAGGGAGATCTTTAACTTATAAAGACTGATTTTTTTTATATTTATTTATCCAGGGAATGTCACTTTAATACATTTACTTTGCTCTTTTCCAGCAGCGTTCCACATACAGTACAAACAGTTACAGTGTTTACAAATGGCACCAACTTCTACCGAGCTCCCGAGTGAAGAGCCTCGGGTTGGGTTCCTTGCTCAATGGCACCAGGGATTCAAACCGGCAACCTGTGAGTCAGAATCACTCGTCTGACATTTTTTATCACCACCATGTGAAAGAGTGGCGAGACGCAACCGTTTAACACATTAGTGGGAAACCCTGCTGTGTGTGCTGCCATGCTGATGTCATGTGGCAAACTCGGGATACATCGATTTATTGATTTTGCCCGAGTTTTCAGCTGGGAATTCTGATTTGAATGGGCATTTTATTGGGCATTTCCAAGTGGGAGAATGTTTTTTTTACGACTTGCAAGCACTTGAACGCAGTATAAAAACAGGCGACTTATTCTGGTGCATTCTGGGTGAGAATATAGAGCAGTTTCTGATTCAGAAACAACTGAAGTGCCAGAAAGTGTCAGATTGTTACCCTGCTCATGTGATGCTGTGCTGTGATTAAAACTTGTGGGTTCATTTGCTGACAAGAAATTCAAAGCTCGCCCCTCCTCATGACCTCGGTCATTTTCAAAACTCTTCCTGTGACAGTTCATCTCACAAAGTGATGGATGATTATCTCCACCAATCAAAATGATTCTCATCTGTGCAACAGGTGTAACAACACCTCTTCCACTGGTTTCAAAGGGACCTTAAAAGCGAATCAACTAATTACACACAGCTGGCACAACCTCTCCAGGCTCCTAATTAACCTGTTGCACATGTGAGCCTCACTGTGATTGGTGGAAATAAATCATAAATCAAATTAACTGCTGGTGCGTTTGGGTGGTCCTCGTTAACTCATTAAGTCAGGATTTTCTAAGTTTACTACAGAAATTTGCAAACAAATGGCGGACAAAGTCATAAATGTGAGAGGTAAATTGTGATGCGTCACCTGGACACACAAAAACAATTTCAAAATAATGCACCTGATCAATACTAAAACAAACCCATAACTTGACTTTTCTGATCATAATACATGTAAATCATAACTGTGGTCCTATTAGCAAGGAAGCAGCAGCGATCTAAATAATTTACCTCATTCTTTACATCTTTCCTTGGATGATGTCATTCATCTACCAGCTTCTAGACATCCCATTGGATGTGTATTACACCTGAAAACAAACACCTGGTACATACAAGTTGGTCATGTGACATTTTTCTGACTTTACAAGGTGACTTTTCACGAAAAGTTTTAAAATATCTCAGGTCATGGAGCCATTTAACCAGCTATATTATTTCATAGTTCAATAAAACTTCGCCTGAAAGTGGACCAAAACGCTCCTTAAGATGAAGAAAGAAAGAAAAAAGAAAGAAAGAAAGAGAGAAAGAAGGAGAGAATTGAGATCGAGGCGACAAAAAATGCTCGGGATAAAAAGTGTTATGTGGTTTAAAGAGAGTCAGGTAGAGAAGTGAAAAAAATAAAGAGTGTCTGAGAGGAGAAAGGGAAGGCAGGGGTCAAGAGGGTCTGAAGGAGAGAAATTCAGAAGAAGAGACAGCATCAGATAGAGAGCGCATAAGACAGATGATCAGAGAGTCGGTCGAAAAGGCCGTTTTTTATCGCTGCTTCACCAGCGAAGCCAAAAGCCACCAGAGCGGAGGAAGAGGCAGGTTACGGCCCTCAGTGCGGGTCGGGGGAGCTGGAGATTTATGTGGCCATAAAACGGGGCTATTCCCGCTTATATGGGGCTCTTCCTGTACCCCGGCCTCCCCGCCCGCCCGCCTGCCCTGCACACACTTTAACTACACTGACATTTCTGCTGACAGAGAAACACCAGCGCTCCCTCGCTCTCTTTCTTTCCCCCTTTCTCTCGCTCCCTCGGCTCATTTCCATTTTTCTTCTCCAGCCGCCGCTCTCTTGCTCGTTTTTTTTTTTATTCTACCCCCTCCCATCTCTCTCCTTTCCTCTCTCTCCCCCTTTTTTTTTAACCTCTTTCTCCCTCGCCCCTTCTCGTCTTCCCTGCCTTACAATAACAGGGATATAGGGAGTCTAAGGAGGAGGGTTAAGTACATCATTGACTTCCTCTCACTTCTTTCTCGGTCGTTCCACCTCTTTCCATCTGTCTCTTTCCCTCTCGTCTCCCTGCCTTTGAGGAGGAAGAGAGCGGTTAAGTACATCATTGACTTCCTCTAGCTGTGTCTGTCTGGCTTCACTTCACGTCTATATCTATCTCAGGGTTTCCCCTCGCCTATTAAACTCTCAGGCGACCCACTTAAACCCCACTTAGACAAGCAATGTTTTTTTAAAGCAGCCCAGTAAAATCTATATTTTTGTTTTTGTTCTGGCCGCCTAAAGGAAAATCTGAACACTTAGAAAAGCTGTCACGTAAAAATGTATGAGGATCTGTTCATTACATAAACCCTCTAAATGAGTTGCACCGGTGTCGTTTCAAGCCCTTACAACAACGGGGATTATTTGTGGCGTGGATATGGTGCGGGGTTAACCAAACACGGCGGGCAAGTGCAGGAGAACGTCAATTTTCAGGGCTCCCCGTTTGTGATTTTAACCAGCGGGTCTGCCGAATGAGTATAACAAAAGACAATTTCAAGCGTTTAGCCAGAAATATTTACCCAGGTGTCTCCTACGTTTTGGCAAGTTCCTGAAGGTCCAGCTGTGCAGTGTTATTTTTCATGATTAGTTTAACTGTGCTGAGCTCCATCCATCAACGTCATGCTTTTGATTTATTCCATAAGATATAAGCTGATCCTGCACTGGTTTATAAAAAGCATTTCTCATTTTTCATAAACTGAGAGTCTTTTTAGTGCTTCCAAAAAGCCCCAACATCAAAGAAAGATAAGGGAGGCAGGGTGTGCTAGCAGCTGTTGCTATGCTAGTCCCATGCTAGCTATCAGGATAATACTCATCTCCCTGAGAAATGCTCTGGTTTATCTAGATTTTATGTTTTAAAACGCAGATGACTGTATAACAGATGTTTCCTTACACATGACTTGTAAGATGCATTTTTCACTCTCATCAACTTGCGCTTTGCCAACAACTTTGATAACATCTTAGCTAACAATTTTGCTAACAACACTATCTTCTGCTAATATATTATCTCCATAACCAAAACTGGCTCAAGTGCCTTTGTATCAAGTGAAAAGATGAAAAGAAATCCAACAGACTTTTTAAAAAGTGAATTAATATGGCATGTTTAGTTTTTGCACTTGAACTCATCACCAATTTGGCTGAAGCATTAATTACCTGAAGTACATCAGTATCACCATTTTGCCCACCAAAGCATCAAATTAGCTGGTATCCTTGAAAAAGGGTATCATCATTTGTTTTAATTTTACTCTATAAATTATCTTATAAGAGTAGGTTTTAAAAATGTCTGATCTTCCTCCCTTTGGAAGGAAACTTTATTTTCACACCACCAGAGATTTGTCTTTACAACGGGGGGAAAAGCTGTTACTTCAACACTCCAGTTATAATGACATCAGTTAGCTTGTGGCTAGCTGCTCACATTTGGTTTCCATTAAGACTGCTGACAATGCTAACCAGCCGTTTCTTGGTTAAGTGCGAAACTCTAGAAACGTATTCCCCGCTGTGTGAGGGCAGTCTTCAGTGTTTCTGCTGTTTTTTTTCTTATTCTCTTGTTTTTTTTTTGTGTGTGTTTTTTTTTTCGTTTTTGTTTGTTTTTTGCAGCAGCGGTTGGGACTAATTTTTGTTTTGGTCCCATGTCCATCGCTGTTTTGGTTGCAGTTTTAGTGTTTTAGCACTAAATCTGCTCTTTGGATTGTTTATCATCATAAAAGCACAACTTCTAAACACAAACCCTGTGCTATTCAGATGGGAAAATTTGACTAAATTATAACGATTTTCTCAATACTGCACATTTTCTCATGCAACACCGGCAGTGTTTTTAAGGTGGTGGCCATGGTGGGAAACCAATGGCCACCACCAGCCAAAAATGCTAAATAAATTAAATATGATTCAGCGATATTTTATTGGAAATTCCAGTTGCCTGATCAATTTTGCTGTTTCTCAACCACTTTGGCCAGCGGACCAAAAGTTTGCTTCAGGTTACATTTCCATTTTAGGCCTAAGTGTCTGGCTAAATGACACTACAACAGGACACGTGGCTGTTTAGGGGCTCAAACTCGTGACCGTCTGGCCACAGGACAGGATCTTTAACAGCTAAGCCAGCCTGTTGTCTCGGGTCCTAGCGGCAGCCCACCACTTCTGAATGTATTTAAGTGGGAACTGCTGGCCTGTTAAAGTGAAAGAACAGACAGTAATTGGAAATGTCACAGTATCTCCTTAACATCCCCCTCTCTTCTCATCTGAGCAGGATCACTGTGGGCAGGAGTCAGATTGACAGCTCCGCAACTGCCAAGGAGAGTCTCCGAGCGCATCTCTCTCTCTCTTTCAGTCTTACTGTCTCTCTCTCCCCCCTCCCTAACCATTATCTCTCTTTCCATCCGTTTCTTCTTTCTTCTCTCTCCCTCCTTCTCAGTCTTTCATCCTCAGTGTCTCTATAAGCCTTTTTCTTCCACTCTCTGTCTCTCTCTCTCTCTCTCTCTCTCTCTCTCTCTCTCTCTCTCTCTCACACACACACACACACACACACACACACACACGTAAACCCCCGTCTCAATCAGTCCAGTGAACCAGAGCCCAGGTCTAGATTGAGATATTTCTCGTTCTCTGGAGAGATCGAGCAAGTGAAAGAAGGAGAAAGAGAGGCAGAGTGACTCGCGGATGTACAGCTCCATCTCAATCAGCCCAGTGAACCAGACTCCAGGTCTGCATTGAGATATTTCCTCAATGTGGAAGCAAGACAGAGACAAAAAGAGCGAGAGATACAGAGTGAGACAGAGAGAGAGAGAGAGAGAGAGAGAGAGAGAGAGAGCGGGTGTGTGACAGTCTGTCTGCTGTCTTGCCAAACGGCTATAACAGATGGAGCAGGAATGCTGTTCCCATCTCATGAGCCAGGATACCAAAGCATTAAGTTACTTTTTATTATTTTATTTTTGCTTTTAAAGAACAATCCATGAAATTTTCATATAAGTAAATGTCCGATTTGGCCATGGTCTATTACCAGTTGATATAATGCAGCAGTGACTCAACATATAAGCAGTGATTTACAGATTTTACATTGCTACTCGAAACAGGTAGGTGTTTCCCAGGAAGTGATGCGCAAAGTTCCCACTTTGTTTGGAATAAACAGAAGAAGAAGAACTGGGTGGTTAGCATGAAGAGTGATAGCCACCACGGCTGAAGAGACAAAGAAAAGAGCACCACCTGCAGAAACTCAAACTCCATCCACAGAAAATTCAAAGAAAAGACAAAGTCCCGCCCAGAGTGTTTGATTGACAGGTGATATAGTACATGGGAAGCACAGTGCAGGAGCACCACAACAATTCCATCTTTGCACCAAAGATGGAAACAAAATGACTATGAAAATAAAGGGATTTCAAAGATCTCCGTGGCATTTTATTGTCAAATTGTATTTGTTTGTAATATGCATCATCATATTCTACTGCAGTGGCTCTCAAAATAAGGTCTTGGGATCTCAAGGTGTCCTTGAGGGGGATCAAAAGAGTCCCCAGCAAAATGAGGAACAGTTTACTACAACTTAAATGAGTAAGTCTTTGCATGCAGCTCATTTCAGTAATAAACCCACAACAACAACAAATCCTTATACATGGATCTAGAGGACAAAATCTTGCCAAATGTAAAATATTTCTATTTGGCTAAACTATTTCTACCTGGGGGCTTTAAAATGTTGGAGAAACCCCACTAAATGTCACTATATCATTACATATTATGACACTGTGTTGTATTATCTTGTTGTACTGTACTGTATTGATTTGTGTTGTAGTGTCAAACTTTATTGTGTTGTATGATCATATAGTGCTTTATCATACCATAACTTATTCTAACTTCATATAGTATTGTATTGTGATACTGTATCATATCACCTGATGTAACATGTTGCATTATGACATCACATCATACTGTACTGTACACCTAATGGTTTATTGTGATGTAAAATTCTATCACATTGTATTTCATTGCATAGTGCTGTGTTCTATTATGTCATATTGTATAACATTGTTTATTGTATTGTTGTATAGCATAGAACTGTGTTACATCACATATATAATGTATCTGCAATATTTTAATACCAAATTTAATTACATCAGATTCTATCCTGTCATTGTAAACTATTGTATTTTATTATAGTGTCTCATGTCATCCTATCATTGTAAACTGTTGTTTGTGTTGCATTATCATCTCATACCTGCTCTTTGTCAGAGTTGAAGCAGGACAACAGCTGGAGGCAACCGGCTGTCAGGCTGAATAAAGTCATGTTGTGCAAGGGAAAAACAAAACACTGTCAAACTAAATGAAATAAACTAATACTTTGTAAATTACTTGGTTTTGATGTGGCTCGACATTTTTGACAAATTAAAAAGAGGTTTCCGGGCCAAGTGAGTGGAGAAATGATGTTAGGAAGGGAGCAAAGAGAAGTGAGGAAGAATCAGGCATACAGAGATCAATATGGGAGAGAGACGGGAGAGATCATCAATCAAAAGGGGGAAAAAAGTGATATTCCAAGAGATGGAGGCAGACAGGAAGATGAGAGTTAGACAGGAAAACGGCCAGACAGGAGACCAGATTATGGCAAGAAAGGAAAACGAATCAGGAAAGAGAAAGAGAGAGAGAAAAAGAAGAGAAAGAGACAAAGACGGAAGCACAAAGTTATGGAGTTAGAAAAAAACACTCTGCTCAACTCCCCACAACACAGACAAATGCATGTACACACACACACACAAGCAATCACAGATGCATGCACATACACACACTCATGCTAAACACTTAAACACACACACAGACAGCATACATGTACACACACATACATAGAGCATATATAGACATAAGCATACACACACATCACAAGAGGGCTTGAGCTGCCTAAAGTCCCTCTATTATCACTAATTTATTAAACATAACCAGCTAATGAGCTTGTTAATTAAGCTAGTTAACGCATTAATTAGAAAATATTTCTATTTCAACACACTTGCCTTCACATAACATGGGTGGTTTTAATATGAACTTTGCATCTTAAAGCATTAAGGAGTTATAATAGTTTCCAGAAAATCATTTTTTTCCTCATTAACATGCAAATGTATGCAGCAAGTTGTTCCAAAATCTAATTAGATCATCTGCTCTATAGGGGGAAGCTGTGGTCTAAGTGTGAAGCTTCTCTCATGTTTTGTTGTTTGAGTTTTTCTGTTCACAACAATGTGTCTGCACACACAGACAGAACGACGCCACCGCCACAACATCATGTCCCAAATACTATGTACGATGGTGGCGGGACGTAAAAATAGAAAATCAAGCGTGCAGACACATATATACAGCACATGTACACATATGGAAGCACACACACTCACACACACACACACACACACACATGGACACACACACACACGTGCACAAACAGAGGAAATGGCCGTAAGCATGGCTGGTGACTGCAGCAGCTGGATCTGGAGTTGATCGTTGTGACTGATAGAACGGCAACCCGCACTCTGTTTCCCATAAGGCTTCAGTGCACATAGAGCACTATCTACTATTCACCATTTCATAACCAGTTCAGTTTAATTTCACACATAAACAGTGTTTCCTACATATAAGCTATACCTGAGCGGCCTGAAGAACACTGGCAAACTGTACCTATCCGTCCCGAATTCGTTGGGGCGGAGAGATACAGTTCTCCGGTGATCTTCCATAAGAAATAGTTCCCAACAAACTCTTCAGGCCTAAGAACTGAGAGTGGTTGCTGTTGAGTTTTTCTGCATATAAATATTTGACGGTTTAAGCTCCACAAAAGAATACCCATCCAGCTCCTTTGTACTGGGTTGCCAGGAGACTGGGAAAATCACAGCAGACTGGAAACCTCACCAAATCACACAAAAACAATCTGGATGCTCAGATTGCACTAGTAGAGAGTGGGAAAACATCTTTTTTGTGTTTTGAGTGAAGTGTTCCTTTAAAGATAAGCTGTTTTCCTGCAAGTAAAAGTGATGGGAATTCGTTTCATAGAGACTTTAAACAAGTCCAGTTTTCTCCAATTCCAACCCAAATCCCTTTACAGCTAATTCTGAATAAAAAATTACACGGAAATACCCAGTTATTCACCCCGTTTTGTTTATGCCGCTGAAGAGCTTCATTCTCGTGTAAGTACAAAAAGCAAGTTACAATCGCTGAAATAGTTCTGTAATGAAGTAAACAAACACCAACATCCAGTTTGCAACGAGCACAATGTGACTCAGCTTTGATTTTTTCTTTGAGATGCTTTCTAAAGTCCTACATTGCCGAAAGCTGCTCACAATTCCTCTTTGCACACATCCATACAAAGTAGGGTGGTAATGTTATGTGGTAATAATAAATGGTAATGTTACATAAAATAGTTATTCAAATTTACCAGTTTCGCCAGTGTTTGTGTGCAGAATTTAAGACGCCACTTCAATATTTCAGAGTTAGCATAGCAATGCAGATCTAATACTGATCTAACAGATGTAGTAAACCTTTTCCAACCCTGACCCAAATGTATTTCAGACCTGCGGGAAACACTGCATTGTCCAAGTGTGAAAAGTTCAGTCTAGTCCAGTTTAGTCAGACTTGACTGGTATAAGTCAGTCAATGTAGTTGCACTAGTCTACTAAAGTACAGCTCAGACCGCTCGATTTTATTTTAGCTGCACTCGAAACGATACGAACTTTAATTTGAACGCTGGTCGGCGCGAGCCACATTCTCAGCGCCCGGTTCGGTGTCAGAGCAAAACATTTACAATAAGACAAACAGTGAGAAGTGAAACTAATGCATGCTGGGAGAGCCACGGCGCCTAGGGAGCTAATTAATTGGCTGACTTTGACACTGCCGAGAGCCCTTTGTCCGACCGAGCGAGTGCAGAGGACTGTTCTCTGACTGCGCCGAGAAACCAGCAGTTATCTGGACTCCTAACTAGTCCGCACTACAGGCAGGGGAGGGAATTATGTGTCAGCTATTTTACCGACTCACAGCATCTGAAACAAACCCTTGTGCGATTAAACTAGGGTGAACGCCTGCGTGGAAATCCAGTGTGGAGTGTGGAGTGTGAGAACAGCTGTTACTGCTGCACAGCTAATCGTGTCTAATCGTTTATCACTGTCTGAGGGCGCGTTCACACCAGGCCTGCTCGGGATGGAATATCTGAATTCTTGAGCGTTTTTTTCTCCTTTCATTCGGTTCCTTTGCCCAGGTAAGAACGACGACATCTGAACTCAGGTGGCAGCAAATAACAGGGTTCCCACTCTGTGTCAAAAGTCAAATCCCATGACTTTCCCATGACTAAAATGTTGAATTTCTACCATTAATATAAACCTACATGAGGTGTTTTTTCCCCTTGACAAAAGTTTTAAGCACACTTCAGATTCAGAGGTTTTATGAAATGTAATCTGTGTGAACATAACAAACAGAATGGAAAATAAAATATTACATTCGGTGAACAATTTAGGTTTTTCTTTCCACTTTTTCTACTTTCTCTGCCTGGAATTTCAAAATTCCAGGACTTTACAGAAACTTCATGACCCGTGGGAACCCTGAAAAAGTCCTCTCTCAGTCCTCTCCAAGTCAGCTGAGAATCTGAATCAGTGACAGAAAATAGCCTCAAAACGCAAGGTGTTATGGGAAAAAGGAGTTGGGTGTTGAAGTTTCATCACGCTCAACTAAAGTTGCAAGGACTAGAATCAGACTGGCTTCATGCATCACTTCCTGCGCTTCCTGTGGGATTTTTCCTGGGAAAGACCTCCCGGAGACCAGGTGTGAAGAAAATGAAATGTAAGTCTTTCAGGAAGTGGCTACAGGTTGAATCAGCTACAGAGAGAAGCAAAACAGACATTTATTTAACATCGCAGCTACTAATAGGGATGCACTGATAGCAACACTGGTATCAGTGGCAATACACCTCTGACACCATCAGAGATTTTACCCCAGACCAAAGACTGATACAAAAAAACCTATCAGAAATGAAAGCAAACTGTCTTGAATTTCTCCATTTTTGCCTCACAGAAGCCTATATGAAACTGTGGGGAAAAGGATTTTATATTTTATCAGTAACTTTGGCCTGAGGGTCCAAGCTACACTGTTTAATGAAAGCAAGGGATTGGATCGGTGCTCTGTATTGATCCACACTTAAAAGTTTTGTGATCAGTATCATATTGAAGAAGTGATACTGGTGAATCCACTGAATTTAAAGCTAACAGAGTCTTCACTCTCAGCTGTTTCCCCATAGACTGACTAGAGGAAGAGGACAGGGTGTTAGCAAGTCTGCTTTTTGTCCCTCTGTCTGTCTCTGTCTGTCTGTCTGTCTACTAGCTTCCAAATCTGTCTGACTGACTGGTCGCCTCCCACTTGTCACTCTGTCCATCTGTCTGTCTGCCTGTAAGCTTGCCATCTGTCTTTCTGTCTGTCTGACTGCTTGACTCTTCGCCTTTCTGCCCATCTACCCATTTGCTTGCCATCTGTTTGTCTGTCTGCAAGTATGTCATCTCTCCATTCAGCTGTCTGTCTCTCTGCCTGCCTGCTGTCTGTCTGTCTCTGCATCAGCAGCCATACAGATGACAGTGCACTCACTCCAGCAGAAACACACACGTGGCTCGCTGGCTTTTTGCAGCACTTTGCAGCACTTAAGGTCAGCGCACAACAACAGTCGCCATGATGATGATCTATTATTAAGAGACGGGAGCTGCAGTTGCCCAGCAGGCAGCATGTGCACGCGCACACACACACACACACACACACACACAGCACTTCCTCTAGATAGGAAGGCAGTCTGGCTGTCAG
>OMKZ01054938.1:32111-59245 GCA_900302535.1 Neoniphon sammara | reverse complement strand
GTGCAAAACGCATGAAAGCCCGCTTGGAGTTTGCAAAAAAGCACCTGAAGGACTCTCAGACTGTGAGAAACAAGATTCTCAGGTCTGATGAAACCTGGATTGAACTGTTTGGCCTCAATTCTAAACGTTATGTCTGGAGGAAACCAGACACCGCTCATCACCTGCCCAATACCATCCCAACAGTGAAGCATGGTGGTGGCAGCATCATGCTGTGAGGGTGTTTTTCAGCAGCAGGGACTGGGAGACTGGTCAGGGTTGAGGGAAAGCCGAATAGAGCAAAGTACAGAGATATCCTCAATGAAAACCTGTTCCACAGCGCTCAGGACCTCAGACTGGGCCGAAGGCTCACCTTCCAACATGACAATGACCCTAAACACACCGCCAAGACAACACAGAAGTGGCTTAGGGACAACTCTGTGAATGTCCTAGAGTGGCCCAGCCAGAACCCTGACTTGAACCCTATCGAACATCTCTGGAGAGACCTGAAAATGGCTGTCCACTGACGGTCCCCACCCAACCTGACCGAGCTTGAGAAGATTTGCAAAGAAGAATGGCAGAAAATCCCCCAATCCAGGTGTGCAAAGCTTGTTGCATCATACCCAAAAAGACTCGAGGCTGTAATTGCTGCCAAAGGTGCTTCAACTAAGTACTGAGTAAAGGGTCTGAATACTTATGTCAATGTGATATTTCAGGGTTTTTTTCTTTTTAATAAATTTACAAAAATTTCTAAAATTCTGTTTTCACTTTGTCATTATGGGGTACTGAGTGTAGATTAATGAGAGAAGAAATGAATTAAAGCGATTGTTGCATCAGGCTGCAACATCAAAAGTGAAAAAAGTGAAGGGGGTCTGAATACTCTCTGAATGCACTCTATGTATGTGTATATATGTGTGTGTGTGTGCGTGTGTGTGTGTGTGCGTGTGTGTGTATACACAGAAATTCATGCACTATAAGCTTTATACTGTACAGTCAGCTTATCCAGCTTATCCAGTGCATTTTTCTTAACAGGTTTGGTTCAAAGGTCTTCTCCCCGAGCACTGGGGTCATCCTCAACAACCAGCTGTCAGATTTCTGTAAAAAAACAGATCACATCGTTGCAGGTAATTGGGTGAATGGAGATTGTTTCATTCCATTTGTGAAAATTTCTGGAAACACAGATACTGTATGTTTTCTCTCTGATTCATGAAGTAACTTCTTTCCTCTTATCTAACCAGGCAAACTGACTCAGTATGAATTTGTATTTACAGTGTGGTAATTGCAAAGGGAGAGAGGATTATATACACACACTCTTACCTAAGAGTCTTGGCCCAGTTGAGTCTGTGCATAGCTGGCCCACGCCCCACCCCATGTACATACATTCATAGCATTCAGTGAAACTCTCCTGCTTGCATTTCTAATTGCTTTTTTGCTCTTTTCACATTGATGCTTCCATATTTTTAGCCCAGGCTTTGTTGTGTTCACAGGAGAGCAGCCTCCCTCCTCCATGTCTCCTGTTGTGTTGGTCTCTAAGTCTAAGACGCTGGTGATTGGAGGATCTGGTGGGAGCATGATCACGACTGGGATGACCTCAGTATGTGTCCATGGCAATCACACAGAGTGCCATTAAGATAAAATGCCATAGACAGATACTCCTCGCCAGAGTAATAGCAAGTGCAGTCTTCACCAGTGTCTATCACGCGCTCTGAATCCTTTCTACAAGCAGTCACCTTCATTCCTGGTAGTTTGTAATACAGCCTGATGTCCCAGATGTCAGCTTTCCTCCTCTTTAGGTTTGTTTCTCTGTCTCTTCTAGATGCTAATGAACCACCTCTGGGCTGGAAAGAGTCTTGAGGAGGCGGTTGCTGCTCCAGTCATCTATGTAGACTCTGGAAATGCACTGAAGTTTGAATCCAAATTTGATAAGGTAATACACCATATTCATCTATTCTGTAGGTTAACACATCTTATGCATTCCATTTTAAAGTGGTAAGCTTTGAAATTCTTGGTTTTTATTTGTATTTTTGCAACATCTTCAGTACAAAGCACTCATTATGATGTTTCTGCACTGCACTTCCCAGAGGTCACTCGTCAGTCAACAGTGTGTCCAGTACCCTTAAGTGTTTGTCCTTGAATTTTTTGAAGATGAGGTTAGAGTTTCTGTAGGCGGTGCTCTGTTTTTGTCTGTTCAGTCACGTTGGCTATCGCTGATAACTACCCAGTCCTTCTGTTAATTACAAACAAAGTACCACACATCAGTTCCTTCCTAGGACTTTTCCTACTGGACATCTAGTGTTTAGAACAACAAATAGAAAAGCTTTCATGGTCTGGACATAGGTTGACTCACTGCTGTGTTATATCAGTGAGTGATGAAGGGCAGCAAAATGGAAATTTCTGCATATTGCAATGTTATAAATTGTTGCTTTAAAAGAAAGAAACTACCAATTAGGGAAGAACAATCAATCAAAATACTATAGAAATCACACTATGGCTACATGCAGGATCCAAATCACAAAAGTTTTAATTTTTTTGATAAAGGTACAATGTATGAAAAAAAAAATCCTATTGTAAATGAGTTGTTGTGGTGCTACAGAGATCCTACACATTGTATTCTCCAGACATAAGAGAACATTTTTATTTGGTACGGATATCATGTCATCATAATATCTATATTTTTTTTTACCATATCATTCAGCCCTCCTGCCAATTCTGAAATTATCTTAATAAGTCCATAACCCGTAACTGAGATCTTTCTCCATCTCCAAGGATGTGGTCAAGGCTTTAAAAGCTCTGGGACACACAGAAGAAAAAGCAACATACTTCTACAATGTGATCAATGTTGTGGAGAAAGAAGATGGCTGCATCTGTGCCGTGTCTGATGCCAGGAAAAAGGGCCAAACAGCTGGTTACTGAGAGCAGAGTCACGACTTCGGTTGTGCAGGACGTCCTAAAGGTTATAATAAAGTTGTTATTCAAGATGTGAATTCCCTACAAGAAATGTGTTGCCTTCCTGTAGTGTAAAGGGATACTCTGAAGGTGGATATTTATTTTACACCAATTTTGAGTCTTTTTGTTGTACCAAAAAGAATTGTTTAGTTTTCTAATTATGAGATGAAGACATAGTTATCAATCCTTTCAGACAGACAGATAGATAGATAGATGGTCATTTCTGTTGAAGTTTGCTGTGTATATCTGTTCTTGCCTGTCATATTTTCCTCTGAACAACCTGTGTGACTTTTGTGCTGTTTCTCATGAAATTTTTTTCTTTCTGTGCTGCAGCATCTGAAGCACAATAATCAGATCAAATAATGACTCATACAAACACAAAGCTCTTCCTTGAGTGAAGCTTTTGGTGGGATGCAATACTTTTAATGTATCTGCTCACAGGCCTACCTGTGAACTAGTTTAAATCCACACAATACGTTACGGACTTTCCCAGGTGTTTCTGAAACGTTCACTCAAAATTAAGAGGAATTAATTGATACTGATGGGAAAATGTCAAATAATGAGACCCTGGTGATTTTCTAGCTTGTCTCTATTGCCCTGCAGCATGGTATTTGGACCTTGGGGGGCGTGACAGTCACACTGTGCCCTGACCTTATAGGAGCCACCTGTTGCAAATGCCACATTACCATCTCTGGCAGCGGGAACAAAAGGTTGCCTGGGGAGGACCATGGGTCGGGCCTCATGTGACGACCACCCTGCCTTGCTCTGGCACATGGTGGCAGCTCAGGCGTTTCCCTGACGCCACGCACCAACACAGATGATCTGCTGGCACAGAAACACATTGCACACTCCAACATCCAATCCAAAACAGTACTGATTGAGCTGTTTCCTTTTATTGCCCTATTTACAGACTAATCTGCATAAGTAAATCCTCTGTTTATTTCAAAGAGCAGATGCAGGTTGTGCTGGTGATCCAGATGTGCTGCTGTTTTCTGTGCTCTGCCGTATTCTAGAGCTTCTCAAACCCAAAACAAATCCAATATTTGAATTTTGATCGGTTCTTTTATTGGCAGTCAATAATCAAAGTTGGGCATGAGACAAATACACACAGGGTACAACAACTAAGAGTTGGACGTTGACACACAAGACATGAACTGTGAACCAAGTGTACAGTGCTCTCCCCCGTTCAGACAAAACATTTTACATAGAAGTGTCCATACTAATTGCAACAGCTAAGTATTCCCAGCTGAATTTCTATTTAGTGAACAATTTGCTGTGGTGTAATCATATCACGCATGTCCCCTTTGTTTACTTCTCCATTGTTTCAGCTAAGGACATTACTGTGCTCAGTTTTATAGTCATTAGAGTAATTATTATAATTATCGGGTTGGACAAAAGACAAAACACCAAAACAATAACACAAATAATTACAGCAGCAATCAGACATTTCACGACAAAAACACATAATAAACACTTAAACATTTATTATATATCTGATGATGCAAATATGATTTCCAGGGATCCCTCTAACAATCATAAGCCATTTGGTCATCATTTTACCTAAAAAAAATAAATAAATAAATAAATAAAGGTAGACTTTTAATTTATGCTTTGTAAATATCACTGATAGAATTATTAATCAAAAACAGTGTGTATGCTTCTTGAAAAACTGATATTGGTCTGAGTACATAATAAAAAAAAATAGCTCCTAAAAGTGGATTGCAGTGTGTCGGTCAGTCTAACTTAATCAAAATGTGCTACTGCAAAATATATGACCTTTCTGTTGCTTTGTCAGTCTGCTCTGACTACAACCAATACATAACAGTCATGGCTGTGCCTTACAACGAACACAGGCTCACATAAGTTGGCCTATAAATAAATATAAATCACAACACATTTGTAGAGACGATCAGCCGTAGGAAATGCTCAACCGTGACTCCATTTGGGCTGCCCTTACTACTCAGACTCAGAGACCCAAAGGAACGGTTGGCTGTAGTGTCATAAATGCATTATAACACTGTACTTCACATGAGGATGACTAGAATAAGTAAATAACTACAAAGAGATGAATATCAGCATTTAGGCAAGTACAAAAACAATCAGTGACAGCTACCCATTGATGAGTCCTACCTGTTGTCTTCTAAGATTGCTTTGTTCACCAAAAGTGCACAAAAATAGCCCGTGGAAATACAACAGAGCCATGTTTTGTGTCCTCAGTTACATCTACACAAGTGATGCGTGGGTATTCACAAGTGGACATTTCGAAAGGGGGGGAAAACGCAAAAAGTCTTGACTTAGCAGTTTTGCCGGCATCACGTGACGGGTCGTCGGCTGTATAGTCTGTTGAACTTGTGTCATAGCTTTTGTTGAGAGATTAACAGAGAACACACAATGTGGAGCTAGGCCCTGCCTGCCAGAGATAGTCTCAGTCCTGGTAGAGAACCCAGAGGGATCTACTGTTTCCAAACTAACTCTAGTTCCACTTCACCTACCACCGGGATGCTGCTCCTCCATTCAACCAATTGATCTAATCTCCTTGGGACTGGCTCCTCAGCTGCCACTATCAGAGAGAGAGAGAGAGGGAGAGAGAGAGAGCACCGCTTCATTAACTCTTCCAGCCCCCCTCCAATGAAACCGCACCTTGTTCCCAAGAGCACCATCCGCCAACACAGTAAGTCCACCATCGTGATTATCACTTCACTGTCATCTCGTGTGGGTTAACTCATAGATGGTTAAGGTAGGCTTGGTTGCCGTGTCGGGACAAGATTTCACAATGTGGGCGCTGGGCTCCCTCGTGCCTCGAAGGGTGACTGGGCTCATGGTGTGAGGGCAAGAGGGCAAAGGAAGTAACAGAGTGCTGCAGGACGACATTTCAGCCACAGTTGGGTGAGCCTACGAATAAACACCCCATCACCTCTCGCAGTAGTGAAGGGTGAAGTCTTTGCAGAGACGCTTTCCCCCTAAGCCCCACGGCTCTAGCTCCAGTTTGTTCCCCATTTCGTCCTCGTCCTCCTCCCCCTCCTCCTCATCCTCCTCTTCTTCCTCGTAGTGGCTGGGCTCCTCGATAGAAGTCTCCAGGTGGTAGCAGTAGGGCTGGCCCTCAGTGTACTCGTAGATGGTGGGCAGGCTGCTCTTCAAGCTACAGCGTCGGCGCAGGGCGACCAACAGTGGCTGGGGCATGGTGAAAATATCGACATTGTTGCCGAGGTCTATCCAAGCCAGGCTGGAGAACTTCTTGGGGTCTTTGAGCATCTCTGTGAGGTCTTTGACTATAGCCAGGGTGAGGCGGTTGCCATTGAGAGCCAGGGTGCTGAGTTTAGGCAGCGAGCCAAGAAGAGGCAGAAGAAGCCTCAGGTTCTCATCATGGAGTTCGGTGAAACTGATGTCCACAGCCACGATGGTGTCCCTGTTGTTCTGGAGGTAGAAGGCCACTTGGCGGACATCTCGGCTGGACAGAGGGATGCCGGACAAGTCGACTGTGTCACTGGACAGCTTTTTCTGCAGTGTTGTCTTGAGACTGTTGGGGCAAATGAGGGTGAAAAAGGGTACAATTACTTAGATGATGGCATGCCACATGAAGGAGCATCTTTGATATGAAAATGCATACAACAGTTGAGGTCAGGATTTAGAGGGACAGTGGCGAAAGCTCTTTGGAGTCTAAGTGTTAGCATTATCGCCCCAAGTGTATCCTCTATCTGTGACCTGGGAACATGGCCCTGGTGTCATGTTGTGTTTCCTGTATTGTATAAAGGAGGGGGGCTTGGGCTGGCTTTAAGCGGAAGGCTGACATAGAGACTCCAGCATGGGGATTTACTTGTGTAAACAGAAGAGCCAAAACATCCGAACGAGCCAGCAGCCTGAGCTTAAAGCACCGAGGGCTTGGAGCTCCAAGCTCCTTATATCACAGAGCCAGAATCCTTTATCATTGGAGTGTGGGCCAATAAAAAAAGTTGGAAAGATAAAGATAAATCACCTAACTGTGATTGAGTTCAGAAAAAGTTGGGATGAAATTAAAGTAAAAGACAGTTGGCCACTATAATTTTAAGACAGCCAAGATTAGAAAGAGAGGACAGGGATGAATTAAATCTGATGGGAAGGTAACAATTCTCTGTTGGAAGACATCAGAAGACGTGCAAATATTGAGTGTTAAGAAGATTTAGACATCTCAAGGTACCATATGGCTGAGTGTGACACAGTATACACAGTATAATAAGTAATTTATCAAATCTATCATTAAAGGCAGGGGTTGACTTTATTAAACATGCAAATCATCAGCACTGTTCTGTGCTGGATGTGCAGTCAGTCAACAGCCTCAGCAGCCACTTATGAACATCCCTTTAAAGATACTGTATTTGTATCAATGTAATACCTGGATATTTTGCTGCAGCATTAATGCGGACTTTCAGCAGATATACCTGATGGAAACGACTCTGAGAGAGGTTATGTTTGGACCACAGATGCAGTCACAGCATGCAGCTTCACTTGTGCAGCAGATAATATTTGGGCACTACTTACACACTCCCTTGCACTTTTGTTTCAAGTCATTCCCATTTACCGGTTCCCCCTTTCCCCTGAGGATGTGTGTTTAACTTAAGCTGTTACTGAAGTGGCCCACAACACTGATTCAGTGTCAGTGTGAATTATAGCATCCCCCGGCACTCTGTGACTTACTGCGACATCCATTGCAGTACCTGTCACTTGTGATGTTTTTAAGTATTTTTTGGTCACTTTGAAAATGGGGGGCTGCAGTAACATTTTGGCTTTCACTGCGCGCCCAGTTGTGCTGCATAGTGTTTACTAGCTCACGGTGAAAACAGTGGACGTGCGTTTGTATTCATTGCAATTAGACATGAGACCATCCAAACTTGCAAAACACAAAGAATGAAGCATAAAATCACGGCTTACAGAGACGGGTTCAAGAGGAATTTAATCAGCTGTAAGAGTGCAGGGTCCATAAGATAAAGACAATGCCAAGAATGCTGCATCCTCATAAATGTCCTGCAAGCCAATATCTTCCCCCTCCCTATTGTTCCCTTATGCCCAGCCTTCACAGCCTTTTATTTGACCAAAACCTCATCTTCACCAGCAGCACAAAAGTCCTAATGGATGCTGCCAGGCAAGGCACCCCTGCAGGTGTGAATGGGTTTTGATGAGCCAATTCCCTCTTCGGCAGAAAGACCTGTCCTTTTAAGCTCAGGCAACAAGAAAAGGAAATGTCTGAAACATCCTCTCAAACAGTGCCTTCATCTTTCCTCCAGACTAATCTCACACAGGGAAACAAGAGTCGCTGACAGCAGCTAATGTTGGACTGGTGTTAGTGGTCGTTATGTTCACACCAATATTGGTAGTCAGGGTTGGTGTAAATGAGAGTTGTGGTTGAGAGGTGCGGCATCATGCAAAATACAAAAACGCTATGAGGATAAATAGGCTGTGCTGTTTGGGTCTGAATATAGTCCATATCTCTTGCCAAATAGAAGGCCAAAGCAGATGGCTGAGAAGAAGTAATCCCTCTCTGCTCCATACTAAATATCAAATTGAAATCAGTACAGGAAATTTTTAATAATGCAAATGGCAGTCAACATTTTTCTAATAATAGATGATGACCAAACTTCAAGCATAACATGGTCATGTAATCAATTAAATATACACTAAATAATTTAAGTTGTCTATGAAATATCCACTATGTTATGAAGTCATCTATTAAACATACATTACATGATTAAGTCCTCTATTAAGTATTCCCACTTAAACACTGGGGAAATAAAGTGTATCCCTCGTCTTGGGTTTGGGCCATCAGTCTCCGTGTGCCACTGATTTAACATAATGCTGCAGCATTTGAATTCAGTGAGAGTGAACACCAAATCAAATCCCTCTTGACATAAATATTGATAGTTGAGGGGGTGGATTTTGCTTTTAAACTGAGAAAAAAAGAATCAAAAATTAACCAAGGCAAAAAAAAAAAAAAGTGAAAATAATACTTTTTAAAGAATTTATACTACAGTGCACGTGTTATTAAGTAAGTGGGTAAGAACAGCTGTCATAAAAATCCCATTTCAGTCCAACTTTAAATAAGTATCTTCCAGGAGTCCATTTTCTCCTTAACTGTCCCTGGGGCTATTATTGCACTGCTCACACCATTTTGTTTTTGCAGAGTCATTAACGTTTAAGCTTTGCTCTATTATTCATTTCAGCCCTCTCATGGGTGAAGCAGAAGACTAGAGGGAGAGGAGATGAATATTGAGTCTAATCAGATGGCTCAGCGAGGTTTCCCCTATTTTTCTGAATATTTTAAGGCATTTCTGCTTGATGCCTTAAAGTATAAGATTTCTAACACTAGGAACTGAGTGTTAGACAGAAAGTGGAACCTCTGAGTAAATTGCTATTCTGTCTTATTGTGTACTTTCCTCGCAGAGCACTTTTAGCTGCAGCTATCAATAGAAGTGACTGATGATCCCGTTGGGAAGACCTAACAGACACAGGCTGTAGTCTGTGGTGATGCTCACTGCTTATTAATAAACTTGAGTGTTAACAACAAATGAGAAAAGAGGAAAGTTATTAACAGCTCAGTAAAGCTGGCTTTATGAGAGGAAAGAGGGAACGGTTGCTAAATGGTAGTTTTGGCAATTTCATTCCCAACAGGTCTATTTCTTGTTGAACGTGAGTGATAATATTCAGGTGACAAAGGAAACAGGTGATTATCAGGTCAAATAAGGCAGATATAACAGGAAGGTATTGGTGTGAAAATGACAGAGAGAAAAAGGTCACAAAATGGTAATGCTGGCAATTTTTACACTCACATGGACTCTTAAGGTGAGAGCGCCTCAACGGCATTCTGGGTCACTGCTCCCATCAGTCCATTGTCAAGCTGTCCTGATTTCATCAGGAGTGGAAAAAAATGGCCATTCCTAGCTAAAACCCCAATAAACTAGTTAGATAGATTAGTGAGATTAGTGAGATTCAGACATTAATTCAGTGTGGCATTTCAGACCAAAATGTGTTTACAGTATTTAGAGGAATGGACGTGCTGTGCTAATGCTGGATAATGAAGAGAGGAACAATCCAGTGGCATTAGGGGGGGACAGAGCCGTTTCTGTTTCCTCAGAATACAGAGAAACCTTAGAGAGGTGAGATTGTGGCATTTTTAGATGGATGAGTGCAGTTTGCCTGCAGCTGAACAAGAACGGAAGTTAGACTGAAGTAAAAATCCACCCTAAAACATTATTTATGATGTGCTGCTGCTGTTACCTTGTGCAGTCCCAAGAGCAGCTCTCACCTGGATCTCCGTCACTATAATCTGAGACGCAATCAAGAGACACTTCCCGGGGCTGATGTCCATTAACAGTGAATGCGAGGTCGACAGGGCACTCAGAGAATGTTTGTTGGATAATTAACATTATTTCATGGGAGTGTTTAAAGCCAGTCAATGTCACTATCCCATTCCTAATCAATGGAGAGGCTTCAGTAAACGTCACCTGAAGACCTCACAGAGTAGCCCAGCCTTTTTTTTTCTCTTTTCTTTTTTTTCTAGCTTTGAGAGGGAATTGTTCATGTACACAGCACTATACAAATCTGTCAGAGCTCACAGCGGCGACATACTGTATTAAAATTCCATTTTAGGGTGGATCTGTGCTTTAATGATTAATGTTGCTCCTGCTGTCTCAGCCAGTGTCAGACCGTCTCTCTCTGCAGGTTTTATGAAGCCAACAACATGACTAAGTAAAAAGAACCCCTTCAGCAAGGAATTTAGCTATGGTCTATATCTGTGCATTTTCAGAGATGCTGTCATTGTCAGTTAAATCCAGTGTCTTTCCTCTTTTGAGCTGAATTAAACGTCCACGGGCACAACAAAGCCTCGCGTGCGCACGCAGACAGTGAAGGGTCTGATCCTGCCAGATCCCTGTGAATATGTATTCCCTTTTCTCTGATGCTCCGTGTTGATACCAACAACTAAGTCATAATGAATCTGCCTCATCTCGCTGTGCTGGCATTGTCCTGTTTTCGACGCTGAGATTATTTTCATATCCAGAAAAAGGAATGCATTATTTGCGCTGTCTGTAGAATAAGCAATTACATTAACAAGCCTTATGATCTCCTGCTTCTGTTCGTGAATAGGATTACCAAACAACAACCTAGGCGCACAAAAACCTGCCTGTTTCCATACAAGCTAATTCTGTATTCTGCATTAGCACATCAAAGGCAATTTATTCGAAGAAAATACTTTCATCCAAACAAGTGGCATTACATTTTAACATAGCCCTCCCCCCTTTTCTTAAACAATAACCAGATGGAAATATTTGTTGCTGTGCCCCTTTTGAAAAGAATAAGGCCAGTGGCAACGCACATCCATTGCACAGAACAGAGCACTTAACAGAGAGATGACTGACAGCTGTGGCTACCATAGCGTTCCCATCAGGTCAGCCTGTGGCCAGCTCTGTCCTACTTCAATGTCAGCTTTCCATAGATGGAAATCGCAGCGGCTCCGCGTGAAGCCGAGCCCGGCTTTCTGTTGTGTGGAGCGGCAGATTTATTACAGACTGGATGTCTGGACAGAAGGGCTTACCAGGCTTGGGATTTCCGTCTGGACATGCTCTGCCTCAGCCACTTGGAGTGCGGCGTCAGGTGGTAGATCAGCTGTCGGCAAATCTTATCAGAGGACTTAATGGTGTCTGTGTCCTGTAGAAAATTCCAGAGAACATGTTTTTCGAGGCACACGGAATAAAAAAGCCGGAGAATAATGAAGCAGCATTTTTCAATATGAGATTTTCTCTGTGCTATCTCTCTCCGAAGATGCGCCGGGCTACAAATGTAAACTCCCTACATTTCATTGTTTCACACTGCGGTTGAATTGTCTGGGTTTTGGTGGCTGGTCACAACAATAGATTTCTGTGGCTATCAACCTGCAACCGCAAAATCCTTCACACAAACAGGAAAAAGGTTTGTTATTATCTCTGATGCCTTGAGCTGTTCCTGAACAAAACACAATTTAGGAGCCTTGCTGGAGCAGGGAAATCTAATCACATGCGGTGTGCATCAGTGGGAGAAACACAGGAAGTACAGAGGAGAGGTGAGATTCAAGACAGGCACTGGAAAACACTAAGATCTGTTCATTAGTCATGTTTGTTATGTTGCTGCTTTTGGTCACCAGTGCCTACATCAAAATAATTCATCATCCACTGTTAGAGGTTAAGACACATCATAATTTACACATAATGAGTTCCTCCCCATAAGCATAAAACACGACCCTTTCTATTTATGGAGCTGGTTCAATTGATTCTCTGAGGTTAAAGGTGCATTTCAAATGGTTATTTTTCAGAAGTAAACAATTTTCTGAAGGCTTTGACCAACAATTTTCCTGTTGTTTCATGAATTTTCAGTCCTTAAGATCAACAAAAGCGGCGTTCCACACGATCAGGAAACTGCATTGTGCGAGGTGGCTGGATGAAAATTTTATGAAGAGTCATTTCCCATAATTCATATTAAATGGATACGTTTGGTTTCATAGTTCTCGGTGCTTAACGGGAAAATGTCCGTCTGCAAAAATTTCTTTCAACCATCTGAAGCGAAGCATGTCGATGGCATCCTCGGATTGCATTTTCATTGATCTCCAGAACTCGTTACTGAAAACTCATAAAACAACAGAAACCCATCTGGGGGGGATTTTTTTAGGAAAATGCCTACTTTTGCAGAACAGTGGCATAAAGCTTGATTATTGTGGATTTACATGAGGAGGGGAGTGAAATGAGCTCACCTTCTTAGGGCACTGCATCTCCCGGGCCAGGCTGAGCAGCAGCTCGTGGGAGATCGGGTCCACCAGGTTGAGGAAGGCGGCATTCTTGTATAAGATGTCATTGAGTGAGGTGCCTTCCAAACCCAGATCCTTCCAAACCACACAACATGGGAACAATCACAATCACAGGGAGACTGAACGGTGAAAACACTCACACAGCAGCAGTTATGGTAAAGATTTAAATATCAAGCACCATGACTTTGGACCTGAAGGGCCAAATATGCAATCCTGATGAAAACAGGCCCCTGCAGTGTCAAGGGCAATGTGCTTCAAAATGGAAAGATAAAAGAAGTGTTTTGTTTTAAATATTCATTAAAGGAGACAGGAGCTTTTATCTACAGTAGGAAAGTGAAATCTAGGGGGAGTCGCACTGGGAACTAGGTCTTTCGGCATATATAATCACACTTCTATAGCACTGAGCCATGGAAAACATCCCAACATGCAACACCACATGTATGCATAAACAAGACCACTCCTGAATGATACTGCTGCTGTCATGCGAAAACCTTGTAAATCCAGTCTATGTTATTTTTGGACCTAAATTGAGGGATTACATGCATGGCAAATATTCTGCCAACTTTGATCTTATGAATTCCTCTCAAAACCTAATTGGGGAAAACTAAAAAAACGTCAGGGTAAAAACAAGGCTGTTCCTAAAAAGTTGACATTTGAAGATATAAGGTTTTCAACCAGCAGCCACGAAACAGTCCCGAGGCTATCTGTCATTTTGGGAAAATAAAAATCTCTATGACCGCAATCAGGGCCTGTATCACCGCAGATAATCCTTTTACCCTCATAAGAAAAGACAGTGGCATTTTATAAGGTTAGAGTTTCAGTAAATGTGATCACAACATCCGCGCGGCCCACAGATGCATCTACAACTGGGTCAGAATTGACAGATGTCACGGCAGGTTACATTAGGGTACGATGAGCCAAAAGTGGCCCGTGGTAAACACAAATCACGCCAAGCAGAAAAGGGGAAGATTCCAGATGACCTCTGGAGTATAATGAGAAAGTGAACAGTCAGCGGTGCAGCTGTGTGTATTGAGCTGAGAGGTACAGTACAGTCGTTTCCCCTGTCTGCCTCCATCGCTCGGATCTGAATCAACACCTTCCATCCTCAAGGCCCTAATGAGGCAGAGCATGATGACAGGGTCAAGCACCCATGCAGCCCATGCAACTTTAATGAGAGAAGAAGGCCTCTGAGACACATACACGCGTACACAAGCACAGACCTGCACTGACACACACACACACGCACATTTACTCAGAACACAATCGGCATTGATTGTAATAGACAGTTTGAGTGGGAGGCTGGCAGCTCCACATTACTGGCTACCCTTTTAACAAGGGCAACAGTAAACACAGACTAAACCCAAGGCGGGGGAGAGACTGCTTCTCTCCTTCTGAGAAGCAAAGGTATAAAAATAACTCACTTCTGAATTTAGACATGATCAATTCTTATGTGCGAGCACGGCATGAAGCCATGAGTCCTTTTCGTGTCTGCGGCGGAGCTCTGTTTCTTTTCAAATCCGTAGCAGAGCTCAGTGGAAGACGCTGGCACACTGTAACACGCCAATTAACCAAACTCTGTGTTGAACTCCTTTTAAATTAAGATAGATACCAGAATAGAATTTCGGAGACATCTGCCTACTTGTGATGCTGAGAGTCATGATAAAGTCAGGCTTATTTAATAAAAGTGGAGCTCATTTAGAAGAAGTGAGCCCCGGTCCCCTGTGATGTGGCTGTCATGCAGCCTAGGCCAGCCAGTTTATCTCCTTGGCTTGATTAAGGAGGTTCCACTCGCTCCTCTGTCAAGTCTTCAGAGTAATTAACGTTGGATTGGCCGACAACTAAAAGAGAGAGGGGAGCCTAAGAGCAAGCAAACAAATGGGATCACCACAGCTGCTGTCACAGCTTCAATACACCTACATATTCTATTACCTGTGTTATCATACTACAAATCCCACTGTAGGTGATAAAATGCTTTAAAAATAAATCCCCTTTGAGAGTAATCCAACACTGATGAATGAGAAAACAGAAATCAATGCATAATTTACACGGTGTATGAGTTTAGCCTTGTATAATACTCTGTATCATACACATATTCCAGGTAAAGATTAGCAGCCTGTGAGTGTATAGTGCCGCTGCCAGGAGAAAACCTTGTATCTCTGAAATGTCACCTTTTCAGCAAGTGAGAAAAACAGACTTGTTTTTAGCTTGATGACAATGCATTTTTGATGTGATCCAGTGGGTTTTTAAAGGGTTTCATTAGTCAATGAGGTTGGAGAAATGTTCTCAAACCGTAGAGAATCATGTAATCCTTCAGTTAAAGTGAAAACATGGAAATCGCCAAAATTGGAGTGGAGTTTCTAACATGACAAAGGCAATGTGCATAAACAAGTATTAAAAGATGTGTCTTTTATAAGAACTCCATCACCGCAGCGATGTGTATTCCCAATTTTGAGGATGTCCTGTTCGACAAAGTGCAAGTAAACAAATCCTCATGAAGTGAACTAATTTGTTGTTGTGAAACACAGGACTCTGGGGCTGACATTGTTGCTGCTGGAGCCCAGGTCCATTACAGAGAAACAGACATTAGGGGCAGAGAGGGGTGGAGGGCAGGTTGCTCTAATGGGAGCATCACACAGCCTAGGGAGAGGTGAGAGTCTGACCACAGTGGAGGATAAAAGGAGAGATGTGAGGGGATGGTGGAGGGGGAGCCGGAAGAAAAAAACAGATCCCACCTATAAACAACTAAATTTGTCTGATGTCATGAATTGGACACAATATCAGGCAGTATATGACGATTTCTGTGTGTAACATGCGTATTATCCTTTCTTCAAATTGATCCCAAACTTTAAATGCCAACATTTATACCCAGAGAGAGAGTGAACTCTGGTGAGTCACACTGTGCCTGCCACTGAACACAATGTGTCATAGGTGCGTCGGTCTGCGAATGGCCTACTTTCACCAAAATTTACTTTTGGCAGAAATGGCTGAAAGAGAGGGGTCACACAGAGGCACCCAAAGGGAGGGGAGCTGGGACAGCTGGGTTAGGGTCAAAGGTCACATTATGGACCAATGGTGCAGCAAAGGGCAAGCAGTAAAGGCACCTGTGGCAGGCAGGACAGCAGCTGGCCTGGGACACAACTAATACAAGAAGTTGGACATGGAGGAAAAAAAACAAAAAACAAAACCGGGCCTCATCTGTATAGTACCAGCCACTGTTTGTTTTCTTTTTCCATTTGTTGCTAAATGGGATGGACATAGGATGTACAGCCTATAGCTGCAGTCATGTGATGAGAGCAGGCTTTACAAATGCATGTAGGTAAACAAGTCTGACTTCCACTGAGGCCAAGGATGCAACCTAGTGTAGTTGATCCTTACCTTCCTCAGTAATTTGAGCACGTCGGTAGCCTGCTCTATCCTGCGGTCACGGAGTAGCTTCTGTATCTCTTTGATCCATGCGACTCGCCTCATGTACGGGCTATGGTTGGTCCTCCGCAGCATCCCAGGCAGTTTGTCTGATTTCAGCATCAGTGCAAACAGAAAGTCCCCGCCGCCCCGACTGCCCCTGTCGCTCTCTCCCGTGCTATCTAGATGCTTCCGTCGCTTTTTGGAAAAATTCTCATTGTCCAGACTGCTCTGTCTGCTCAGTCTGGAACCCATGTTATTTTCGAGACAGTTTCTTGGTTGAATTTTGGTTGCAGCTCCAACAGTATTTAATATAAATGCAAACCCATGATAAGCCACAGATGCTCCTCAGTGGATGGGTGAAAACAACGCTACGCTGTCTGGCTGCAACAAGAGCTGCGTTGCTGTTATCAGACAGAGGATCCGGCGCAGAGAAACACAATATCCCTCGACAGTTTTAATCTATCAACATTCTCTGATGCAGCCGTCACACATTGCTATTTTGATTCCCCACCGTGGGCTACGTGCCGCTTCGGATGATGAGGATGCTCCGGTTGCCTCATCCTACGGCCGTCCCTGCTTTAAGCTGCTGTTTAGGTTTGTGCAACGTGGAGCGTCGGACCAATCCCAGCATCCTGTGCCCGATGCGCGTCTCTCCTCCCAGGCTTGAAATTCCCCTCTGTGCAGCTTCAACAGAGAATAAATAAAATAAAGGATGGCAGTGTTGTGTTTAATGCATTTGCCTTAGGCGGCCATGCAACCTGTTAAATCATGTTTAAGTCCTCAAAATGTTTCTAACTAAAAAATTGGGGAAACACACAAGTTTCAGCGTGTTTTTGTGTCCCCAGGAGCATTAGGGGGTAATGCAGGCTAATTATCCTCTGTAGTGATCAAATTTACCCTTGGTCAGTAGACTAGAGATGATTCTCAGTTTGATTGACATTGCCTAATACATAAGTATCACTGGCTGTATATAAATAAAAGTATTTTTCTTTTGGCAGCTCTCTAGCCAGTACAGCCATAGGCAGGACCTGTCAAATCGTGTATAAATCTTCCAGAAGTCCACAAAATCTCTGTCATGTTTTGAGCAGCCCAAAATCCCCCTAGAACATCCAAGTTCCAGTGTGCCTTCATGTTAAATGACTCAGTATGTTTCTGAGGGCAGGGGCTCAAATAGGTCCTGGGACCTCCAGGGGCCCCTGCAGGTGGTCTCCCTGAACAAAAATGAGGAACTGTTATATTTCACTAGTCTTTCGATCATTAGAGGTTAGCATGCTGAGAGAGATGAAAAAGTAATGTTTGGATCAGAGGTTTCACAGCCCCTTATACACAGTTATATAATTTAGTTGAAACATATTTATTTAACAGCAAAAGTCTTCTCAGATGTGGTTCCTTGAGTATCCACTTGGAGGTCTTATACTGGAAAAAGGGAACTCCTGTCACAGGGAGCTAATGGATGTTGATGTTAATTGCTGACCTTATGTTCATGACTGTTTAGTCACATTTCTACATGGTCAACACAGCGTTACATTTGATCTTACTCTCCAATAAACATTTCCCCTATCTTGACACCGTCCGTGGTCCAGGCCTGCTGTAGTTCCATATTATCCTCCAGCTAATTATGATCGCCTGGTCTCCTTAATTTCATGTACCATCACCAAGTCACTAATTTCTTATGTCACAGCTTGTAACAGTTTGGTTTCAAGCAATTTTGATCAAATAGCTAATTTTCTCAACATGAGCTAAATTAACGCTCAGACTTAATTGTTTTCTTTTTCTTCCGCTCTTATCTTTTCATTACGCTCTTCAAAATCTGTATCAGAGAACTAACGGGAACCTTTCATGTGCAAGTTGGTACTTTGAAATAACATATGGCATTTTACCCAAAGCACCTTGCTGTGTCGCGGGTGCATTTTTAGTATGCGTGGAAGCAGCAAGAATCAAACGTCAAACCCTGGGACTATTTGTGCTGCGCTACACCCACATACCATCCGTCTATATCTATCTATCTATCTATGTATCTATCTATCTATCTATATATCCTTACCTGAGCAGATAAAGGAATGAATGAATGAGACTGAATTTCCACCTCATATCTGCAGCACACACAAGTCCAGAAGGGAGCCTTTGGGAGTGTTTGGAGCCCTACAGGGCTGAAATCAGCCTGTAAAAAAATGCATGTCATTGTCACTCTTACTTCACTTCTTATTGGCTATTTCTCAACAATAGCCAGTCATGCAGTCTGGGTTCACCTGTCAGCCAGGAACAGGATTAGTCTATGATTTGATTTGTTGGTGGGTGTATATTTGGAGGTGGGTGGATTGTGTGAAAACAACTGGTGGGACCTGAGGAGTACAAGTGTGCACCCCCACCGCTCCCTCCAAGCCCCTAGCTGAGGGATGAAAATGTTAACGAGTTCCAGCTGATATTCGATAACACAACCACCACTCAGTGAAAAGCCAAAGCAAGGCCTTTTTGATCTACAACAACCAGATATATACTGTAATTGTCCTTTTCCACGATTATAAATCAGCCCTGTCCATTAAATAAACTCCCCTCCTCGGGGCAGCTCTGAACCTGGGAGATCCAGAACAGGATAGTAGTGATTAGATTTAGACACAATCACAGCAGCAGCAGCCCACAGGCTCCTTTGACGGTGCTTTATCAGTGTGGCCCAGCAACAGGAGTGCACGGTGGATTAGCTAAGGTAACACAGAGGGGTATTTGCTGTTGAGAAGCTCCTGTCACTAATGCTACCAGCTTGGGCCTGTGCTGCTGGGCGAAATCTCAGGCATCTCAATTGGTCTGAGGATGCCGGCAGCATAAGCCAAATAGACTGTGACACAGCTACTGTGCATGGCAGCGCCGCTGGCTGAGCCAATCACACAGCCCCGAGTCAGGGCGGAAACGTTGCCTGCATCTGTAAACAGATCGCCCTCACCTTCACTTTGGCAAGCCTCCCTGATGCATATCACTATGAAATGGAAGGTTATAGAGGATTAGAAAGACAAACTCAAGGGTTTCATTTATAAAACAAGATATCCATCATTTGAAGAGTGACAGATTTATCTGAAAAATGATAGACAGGGCAGAATTAGAGCAAATTCTGAGTCTCTTTTATAAGAATAGAAGGTAACTTAAGTCCTCTGCTCATAGAAATCGAACAATTTTACACACTGCATGCTGTACAAGGACACTCGGGGAAAGCTTTGTTCACACTTAGATCTCTGTTAGTCAGAAAAATGGATCTCCATATTTATAGTAGAGGCCTTTGGATTCATTGCTGACTGTCCTAAAAGCTGAAGGAGAGTTTCGGAAGAAAGCCTTCGTGATCTCTGCCCTCGCCGCCTCTCTCTCCTCTCTCTGTCTCCTTCTATGTCCTTCCCTCTCTTTCTTTCTCTCTTCTATTTCTGTCTGTAACTTTCTGTGCTGCTGCTGTCTTGGCAAGATCTCCCTGGACAAGATGGCAGCAAAACAACAGATTTTTAATCTCAGTGGAATTTATCTGGTTAAACTGTTAAATAAATAAACATGGACGCATTGAATGACATAGCTCAGGTAATGTTTTTTTTCTCCCCCCGAATTCCCCCCTAGAGTTTCGTAAATGAACTCCTAATAGTGGTAATTAGAAAGATACAAGCTGTTGTGATAATCTGGTGACTCCAGTCATTTCTGGGATGCTATAAACATTTTCAAATTAAACACATGTTCAACATCCATTTAGCTTTGGTTCATGGACATTAGGCAGCACCGCACCATACTGTGTCATAGTGTGTGTAGAGCTAAGTCATGGCTGAAAAGCAGAAATGACGCACAATGCTCCACCACCTATGACTGATGCTGGCCATAATAATTACCACCATGTCATTACTGCTAAGAGCGGAGTGCCCACGGCTAGCTGAACAGTTAAGTTCCCACCAGAGTTTTTTTTTCTGCTCTGTCCTCTCCTGTCCTCTTCTTTCCAACTGTCTGAGCAAATTAAAAAACTAAAGGTAAGGCCACTTCTCTGTCTCCTTTCTTGGAAAAAAGGAATAATGACAAGCTTGGTGCATGGTTGAAGTGACCATGAAAATGGTGATGATAAGTGGAGGAGGAGGCAGGATATTCTGCCACTGCCACTTGACTCTGGAGGTGGTGAGGTGGAAGGATCCTGTCTGACTGTAAGGTGTGTTGAATTTCCCGGGCAGGAAAATGGTCAGGAAGTCCCTGGTTGCTGGGCTGGTGGTCCTACTGGTGGCTGCAGTGGGCCTGTTTCTCGGGGTCTTCATGGGCTTTGGGAAGAAGAGCAGGACTCCCCCGTCAGACCACTTCTACTCAAAGGCTGCTGTGGCTGCTGATGCTGGAAAGTGTTCAGAGGTGGGGAGGTAAGTTGAAGCTGATGCACTTGTGGAAGGCATACTCTGCTTCCTTATTAGTGTGACGGACTATTGCACATGCTGATGGTTTGCTGAGTGTGTGTTTGTGCTCTTAGGGACATTCTGAAGAAGAACGGTTCAGCTGTGGACGCTTCTATCGCCGCATTGCTATGCATTGGTCTTTTGAACGCTCACAGCATGGGCATTGGCGGGGGGCTCTTCTTTGTCATCTATAATGCTTCCACAGGTGAGTGTGCGTCTTTTTGTTACAACTCCCTGCTGTAATTACCCGAGCCAAAACTCTCATCAATGCGTCCTCATCTCCTGCTCAACAGGGATGGTTGAAACCATTGATGCAAGGGAAACGGCGCCCATGAATGCCACTGAAGACATGTTTGGCAACAACACCCAGCTCTCTCGTAAAGGTACCGACTAGCTGCACTGTGTTGTGGTATTTCCCACGAGGCAGAGGGGAGAGTTTCATTCAATTCAGTTCTGACATAACTGTGCATTGTAACATTGTAGAAGCTGCTGTAATACCAGTAGCTCTATTGTGGTGTCAGTGCTAGAAAAGGATTTAGAGAGGATAATATATTCCGATTTCAAAGCCATCCAGCAGCTGCCTCTTGAATGTTCCATCATCCTTAACAACCTACAACATTTTTCCTTGTACCCTCTGCTGGTTATACAGGGCACAGTACAATAATAAAACATCAAATCTGCATGTCTCAGAGCCTCTTGTCCCAGCCTTAGAGCCTCTTAGCATGCTGGTCCATGAGTCAGTGAAGGGACAGAGCGAGCTTGTGAAATTCAAATATTGGTACTGCTGTTCCTGCATGACAGGTGGATTGTCCATAGCCATTCCTGGGGAGATCCGTGGTTACGAGATGGCACACAAGAGACATGGCAGGCTGCCATGGAAGGAACTGTTTGAGCCTAGTATTGCCTTGGCTCGCGATGGCTTCCCTATAGGAAAGGCCTTGGCTCATGCCATCTTCAAGAGTAAAGAGTCCATACAAAAAGATGCCAACATGTGGTGAGAATAAAACACTAAAGAAAGAGAATATATGCTAAATTCAATGCCAGCATCTGAGTGCAACAACTTCTATTTGAAATCTGAGCATGTTCCCATGTTCTGCATTGCAAAAATTGCAGCTGGTACAAGTAACACTCATTAAGGATGTATTGCTGATCATTATTCAGTACCACAGTGAAATGTTGCCTCACTAATTCTGCTGCATGCCCCAATTATATGACTTGAATATACCCATAATACCCTCTGTGATTCCTGCACAATTTGCTGGACATAATGGTGTCACTGCTAATCTTCACATTTTACAGGCTTAAACGCTATTGGAATTTAATTGCTTTCCTCTGCTCTTCTTCTTGTGTTCCAGTGAAGTGTTTTGTGATTCTCAAAAAAACATCCTGAAGGAAAATGATATCGTTAGATTTCCAAAACTAGCCGACACATATCAAAGAATAGCGGAGGAGGGGCCCGATGTGTTTTATAACGGGACGATGGCACAAAGCATCGTAGAAGACATCCAGGCAGCAGGTCTCTCTCTTTTTGTTTGCCATTAACTGTATTGATACATGAATAAATTAATGGTAATTGAATTCTGAACTGCATTGCGCATAATAATACTCCAACATTATCTCAATATTATACAAATGCCACAATAAATTGAAATTGATAATATAACTTATTTCCCATATTAGCTTCTTCCTTACATTTCTGTCCTCTTTCCAGGTGGGATTATCACCTTGGCAGACTTGCTGGAGTACCAGCCTGTGTTAAATGAGAATCCCCCGAAGCTGAAAGTTGGGGAATACACCATGCATGTCCCAGACGCCCCCTCCAGTGGCCCAGTGCTGGCACTCATACTCAACATAGTGGATGGTGAGCAGCCTGGCCAAGTGCTTGTGCAGCCATGCAGAAGAGAGGATGTCAGGTTTCCCCAGGTCCTCCCTGGGATGTTCCTCCGCCTATTCTGGAGCCACAAAACAGAGCCCACACTTTGCTCTGCTTGCCAAAGTTAATTCACCGTCAACACACCGTCTGTTCAGGCAGAGAGTCTTCAGCCATGCTTTAATGAAAAGTGGCACCATTTATTTCAAATTAAAGATAAGCCCAAATTGAACATGTTTTTAATGATTTATACTGTGCTTTTCTGCTGGAAAGGTCCATGTTATTTCACTTGAGGTAGAATTTACAGTAATAGTTAATGACCTGTCACCGTTATGACAGAGTCTGGAATGGGCTTTTGGCACAATGATGGAGAAATGTAATTACCTGATTAGCAGAGGAAAATGTGATTCTTGAAAGACTCCCTGTGGGTGTTTTGCAGGGTACAACTTCACAGACTCAAGTGTCTCTACAGCAGAGAAAAAGACCCTGACATACCATCGCATTGTCGAGGCTTTTCGCTTTGCTTATGCCAAGAGGAGCAGACTCGGGGACCCACGGTATCTCAATATCACGGATGTAAGAACCCTCATTTTATTGCTATTACCAAAGCCATTATGAGCCTTCACGCTCATTTTCAGGCAACACTTTACTTCACACTTAAACAGTTGCACGTCTGGGAGCTTCCCAGTGCAGCCACAGTCCTCTGCAGTTGGCCACTCAGCAATTCCAGCGGTGTGGTTTTGGGGTTAAATGCCTTGCTCAAGGGCAAAGCTGGTAGTTGTTGAGTGTTACTCTCCATTTATAGACCATTTTCACAGCAGCCATTCTGACCTGAAATAGTAGGCAAACACAGGTGTTACTAGTCATTAATTAAGGTTCTGTGCTTACATAGAACGGAACCTTCATTAATGTGATTAGTAACACCTGTGTTACCTAGTGCTTCATGTCAACATGGCTGCTCTGAAGGTCTATGAAGCACCGTTCAATCCAAACGGCACTGATTTAAAATTCAGGCAGTGTTTTCTACATCATTACGCAGGGCAGGATTGGCGCTCTGCTATTGTTTGCTGTTCATGATCTTCCAGACAAACTGTCAGGAAGCGCCGCTGTGACTGATTGCTTTGTTCTCCTCAGCTCATCCACAACATGACCTCAGACTACTTTGCTGACGGCATCAGGAGTAAAATTACAGATGACACCACCCACCCAGACAGCTACTATGAGCCAGAGTATTTTGTCCCAGACGACCACGGGACGGCTCACCTGTCCGTCATTGCTGAGGACGGCAGCGCTGTGGCGGCCACCAGCACCATCAATCTGTAGTAAGATTCCTGCACGGCCAGGTTTCCCCAGAGCAGGTCCAAACATGCAGGGTAGACAGATATAATTTATCACATCTCTGTCAGCTGAAAACCTTAAGTGTCCAAAAAGTCAAATTTTCAAATAAGTCCAAAACAGCTTTTCTTTTAGATTGATGCTAATGGATTTCTTGAAACTATGGATTTTGAACAACTCTCCTTTGACCTCGGGCCATAAAACTTTCTCAAGCCATAAATTATCATGTACTTTCCATCTCAAGCAAAAACACTGTAATGACCAAAATTGGAGCTGAGGGGTTGTTGCCTGACAGTGGTGAAATATAACATAACTATCCAATTACCACTAATATTTACTTGCTTTTACATTCAATCCAGAATGTATTATTCACTCGTTATTACTAAAACCTATTGTATTTCCTCAGCTTCGGCTCCAAAGTCATGTCTCGATCTACCGGGATCATTTTCAATGATGAAATGGATGACTTCAGCTCCCCGTACATGACCAATGGTTTTGGAATCCCTCCCTCCCCCAACAACTTCATTCAACCAGGTGAGGCTGCATCTTAATTTGTACACACTGATGTCTTAATCAAACAATTTGGGTAATAACTCCTGGGCACGGGCTGCTGCTGATGGATGGATGGATGGATTGGTAGACAGCTCTGTAATTTCATTGTGCTCTGAGCAGCACATAATTAATTATGATACTGTGGTATAATTACCATAAACAAATGAGACCATGGTTGAAATGATTAGTAGCTTCAGTCTCAGGCTGGTGGTATTATTAGTGTTATTAGACATGAGGACCACATTTCCCATAATCCCCTGTGCTTCCTGACACAAAGAGGATGTAGCTACCCTCCCTTGTGGTGATCCGTGTGCATCTGTTTTCTGTTTGGCCTAACTGGAGAAGATACAGATGTTAGAAGTTATTTTTTCCACTGACTTATCACTCGTTCCTTCATCACCAGAAACTCTGGAGGCTTTAGCTCCATTTGGGCTAAAACAGCACCCTCCTCCTGTTTTGTGCACTAAAGCAATCTGCCTTTGTGCCATAAAACAATACATCAGGTGTCCTTCCAAATGCAACCTGGTGGCAGTGTAAAATGACACTTATTTCATTGCTGATCTTGTTTGCTTATGGCTATTATGCAAATGTTTCAAGATTAAGGTGTTTAATGATTTATTCATGTTAAATTGCTACATGTAGCACATTGAAAATAAAAGAAAAAAGGATGTTTTTTTTTTTTTTTTAACAAAACAGTCATAGCCATATTCTGTTAATGCATTGCAGGCAAGAGGCCGCTCTCTTCCATGTGCCCGACTATCATTTTTGACAAAGACAACAGGGTGAAAATGGTTGTAGGAGCCTCTGGAGGAACAAAAATCACCACGGCCACCGCCTTAGTAAGTCTTATTCATTCACACACCTCTCCAGCCCGCAGACACACATGCACACGTCTTTGATGCAAGATGTCTCCCATTCTGCTGCTGCACACAGGTCATCCTCAACTCTTTGTTCTTCAACTACGACCTAAAGAAAGCTGTGATAGAGCCTCGATTTCACAATCAGCTCAACCCAAATGTGACAGTGGTGGAGCAGGGCTTTGAAAAGGTATGTCACACATGCTCAGACACTTGCTGCATGCAAAGATACTTGTAGAGCATAACACATAAAGTGACTTTAAGTTATTGATGACCTTGTCAGTATCTACCAGTGACCAGTAGGAACTGTAACAACAATTACAGAACTGGTCTCCTCCGATGCAGATTGCCTGCCCCCATCCCTTTCCACAAAAGAAGCATGTAAGCTAGAGCAGATACCCAAAAGAAACATCAAGGAATCACAATGCAAAATACTGTAATAATAATGCTGCTTTGTCATTGGCTTTGTTGGCTTAAGAATGATTTTATTTATTTATTTATTTATTTATTTATTTTTAGCTGGTGTCTCACTCGTGGCACCATTCTCCATTGTTGAGCAGATGAAAATGGAAATAGGTGGGAAATAGCTAGTGGGTGGGGAGTTTTTGTTCCAAATTTGAGTAGGGGCAGGAAGATTGAAAGTCAGAAATCTCAGCACTTGGCAAGGTAACCTGTGAGTCACTGGTATATATCAAACTGCTGCAAAAATGTTGTGATACATTTTTGCTATGAGGAAGTAAATCCCCTTCTTATTGCCCCTTTAAGAGTGTGTCATCATGCTGCAGGTGATAAGAATGATGGGGTTGACAATGGTCATGGTGTAGATAATGATAATGGTGACAATAATGATGATGATGAGAATGATGATGATGATGATGATGATGATGATGATGATGATGATGATGATGATGGCACGGCAGAGTGTCCTAGACGGCCTGGTCCAGAAGAACCATGTAACGGAGCTGCTGGGGACTCCAGACTCTGTGGTCCAGGCGGTGGTGCGGCAGGGAGAGCGCCTCTTCGCAGAGTCCGACCCCAGGAAAGGAGGCTATCCAGCCGGATACTGAGGGCGACTTCAGCCCCTCTCCTCCTCTCAGTCTGGACGCTCTCCTCAAAGACACACGGACAGAGCTACAGTTTGTGTCTGCGACGGAGACGCCAGCAACGTTTAAGCTATGGAGACACAGCCACTTCTCTTTCTTTCAGTTCAATTCCTTCTTCACAACCATGGAAGATGACTCACTCCATCTCAATACCTCTTACAAACCAAATATTCAACATTACTACTTTTCTTGGCATTATTTTTGTTGTGTTTTGGAAAACAAAAAAGAAAAAAGAAAAGAAAGGAGATTGCACCTATGATTATGACATTTTGACTCAAGAGATCATCATTATTAGTTATTGGTGGTGAATATGATGTTTTGAGGACTGGAGAACACATCAGTCTTTACCACTTGGAGACATAAACCAGTGGCCCAAAACTGTATTGGTAGGGGAGAATTCTCTGCTACATATTAATCCCAGTTTGTTAAATTATTAAAAACACCTACGTAAGGCTGTATGGATATCAAGATAGAAGAACTACCCCATTAAGTAAGTAATAACAAGGAAAAAAAGTTTTTAGACTTCATCAGTGCGTTTTAACGAAGAATCTTAGTAGTAGTAGATTGTCCATGTAGTCTGTTTTTGTCCAAAGGAAAAAAAAATCCTGTCAGCCAAATGTGAACGATCACCTATTTTGTCTGAAAAAAAGGGGGGGGGGTTGTTTTCATGTCATGTAAAACATCCTCACTGGTCATAGAAATTTAATTAAAAATGAAGACACCTCAGGTTGTCTGCCTGTTTTACCACGATGTCTACCTACATCTTTCTTCTGATGTTAGTTGATCCTGAAAATGACCCGGAAACTGTCTCAGATTCTGTCGACGGCTCAGTCACTCTGGTCCTTTTGCTACCATGGATCCAGTGAAACTCTCTTTTTTTTTTTTTTTTTTTTT
>OMKZ01054938.1:12694-32091 GCA_900302535.1 Neoniphon sammara | reverse complement strand
AGTGTTGTAAAAGACATCCGAATTGTAAATGTTTAATACCGAGTAGAGGTTAAGTGAATGTATGGTGTATTCTGAAGATACATTTGCAGATATATTTTTCTAAACATGCATTGTTCTTATGCCGTGCTTGTTGCCATGCTTGTTATTAAACATTTTGAACAAAGATATTTTCTTACATGTCGAACCTCTGGGTTTTCCTGTATTGTCTCCCTGCTGATGCAAAGAGAGGCTGCACTGAGGACAATTGTTGGACCATTTCATTTGGTTTGTTGCTAGTCAGTTGATTTTGTCCTTCACTGCTGCCACTATAGGACAGTGCACCCCTTTGGGTTACATAAAGCTCAATGAGACCATGTACTGTAAAACCTCAGATGACCCAAAGTTTCAAAGAGGACGCTGTTGTGAAAATGAAGTTTCAAGTTGATCAGTTTTTCTTTATTTTGTTTATAACATATACGGTGAAGAAGGCTTTTTTTGGATCCCTGAGGCCAATAACCTTCCTTCACTTTCATTGTCTTGTGAATTGGGACCTACAGTAAATATCTCCACTCTGCCTGCACTCAGAGCAGCTCTGAATAACTTAATAGCAGCAACAGTGACAGTGTTTCATTGCTGTGGGTGAAAACCTCAATCTCTGAAATGTCAGCTTTCCTCGAGCCAGTAAAAGTAGCCTTGTCTCTGGCTTGATGCATTTTGGAGTTCATCTAAGGGGGTTTGAAAGGGTTTAACGAGACAGAGGGTGGTAGAATTTCTCAATCCACCAAGAATCGTGCGATCCTTCAACTGAATGAACAAGAAAATCACCAAAATGACCCGGTTTTCACGTGACAAGAGTTATTTTTAACCTGGCAGTGTTCAAATAGTAACAATCTATTTGGCCCTGTTTAGCTTGTGCTGTGGTCCTGTCCAGCTTGACAAGATAAACATGAAGACAACACTGCATAAGGGTTTGGTTCCCATCAGAGACACCCGTGCTACAACGTATGCACTAACATCACTGTCAGACTCTGGATAAGAGCATCTAACCAAACAGCATATGTTCCAGTCACTGCTCTGCTAATATGCCCATGTTCCATCTAATTTCTCACAAAGAGACATAGTTGATCCCAAAGTAACCCCGACCCTGGAGCGCTCCAGCACTGACTCACCCGCCCTAGGCGAAAGGCAAACATGCAAATACAGGTACTACTCGGCCCCGTGCCCAAAGCCACCATCACGACAAGCAACATAAACACCGTCACATGCGAAAGCAAAGTGAGTCACACCACTTAGTGTCTTATTTAAACACTAAGCTGGTCTGTTTTTGTTCCGAGGAAGGCCGTGATCTATCTGTTTATGCAGGAAAGTGACATGAAGCCAAACATTGGCACTGAAACTCAGCCAACAGGAATTTTCAAAGGGCCAGAACAGATGGTAAACAATGAAGCTAGTTCATGTCAACCGGCCCTGAGGGTTCCTATCAGACCCCCCACAGACCTTAGAAAGCAGTTTTTGCATGAGGAGAGCACGCCAAACTGGGCTTGCGCTGAAACAAAGTCAGATGCATTTAGGTTAAGTCATAAAAATGGTTTCATTATTGTGTTTTACAAAACCATTTACTGGACGGACATCCACCTTGTGCTGTAGTGATATGGTAAATAAAGGTGCGCTGGGAAAACATGCCTTTATCTCACCCTGTCTGCCAACTAGGTGAGATAAAGCCACTTGCTTCCAGTGCAGTTTTACTTGTTTCAGGGATTTTTATAGAATCAAGTGTCTACATCATGATGCAGGGCAGAGCAGGACAGATCAGTCCACTAGAATCTATAGAATGTGAAATTATTTTAGAAGTCATACAAGTCTTGTTTCATCAGAAACAAGTGAAATAGTCTATATTAATAAACATTTTCAAGACTCAACCAAGAAGGAACAACTGCAAATCATTAAATTAGGTTAGCTATTAACTGCAGCTCCAAGGCTGTAACTAATGTAATAAAGACAGATACTGTTCACATGAAAGATAGCTTTAGTTTACCCTACAAAGCTCATATCACAGACCAAAGGTTTATATTCCTTCAGACATCCAACATACTGACAATAATGGACATGTACATGCCAGATTAATCAATAATGTCATTCTTAAGTCTTTAAAGACAAGTAATTGATTTTCCAGAAAGCAGTAATTTGAAATTTGAGTAATAGATTACAGGCCCATCAGACCATCAAACTGTAATGTTATCACCCAAAATAGTTCTCGCAAAATTGTGTCAGACTCAAGTGGAATACAGATATCTGGTGTTATGTCATCTCAGGTCTATTACATTATAAATGTGATCATGACTCAAGGTAATGTTCCTCCCCCGCCAAAATGGATTCCTGCTTCATCAGTATTCTCCTGGCGGAATAAGAATCATTCAACCCACTGGAAAACATTCATCTTGCGGCTAACTGTGATATTACCCTCATTCATCAAAAAGGCGGTGGGTAAATCGGCCCTGCCGTGACAGTTCCTGATAAACTTTCAGCGTGTTTCACACTCCACCGTCTGCTGACATTCATGTCTGACAACCTCGGATCTTTGCCGCGGTTGATGCTATCAAGCAATTTGTGGCATTCATCACCAACACAAGCCATCATTCAAATTCTGTATCTGACCGGGAGCTAAGAGACAAAGGATCTATTCTGGATTCAACCTTAATTTTGATTATTCAAATTATCCTGCTTCCTGAGGGCCGATGACTTCCAGGCAAAGAGTTCCAACAGCTGTCTTTGTTTCTAAATATTTATTAAGAAAGCACTGTAGTTGTGACAGAGAGCAGGCCAGGTCTTCACCACCATCTAGTGGTGACCAGGCAGTGAGTCAGTTCAGCAATGAAGACAAACTGTTGCATTACAGAAAGTCAATGCAATGAAAAAGACCAGGATGTGTATTAACAAATGAGTGACAAACACCCTTACTACAGAGCGATTCACATCATAAGGTAATGTAGCTTCTTGTGAGGTTTTGCTTGTTTATGTCCATGGCGTTAATTGTGGTAATTATGGTTTGTAGGCTGAGGGCGAACAGTTAGAGCCTCATGGAAATGGGTGCTGCTGGAGACTGCAGCTCCTGGTCCAGCAGGCGGAACAGCATGGCACATTTGTTGCACTGGGACGTTTGCCCCAGTGAGCGGTGGAGCTGAGCCTGCAGGTAGTGGACGTCCCGCAGCCGCTCCTTACAGTTCAGCATGGAGAAATAGGCTGCGGCCTCGTCTAGCGTCTGCACCGCCAAACCCAAAGCTGAAGGGGAGACGACAAACAAAGTGAGCCATGGTGTTTTTTTTTTAATAAGAAGCCACAGAAACACTATGAGATAAGGATCACTATTTGGCAGGGGGGCAGGGCTGTTACCTGCGTGCCCTTGTCCATTTGGCCTGGACCCAGCCACGGCCATCTGACAGCGGGCCGTGAGCAGCAGGGCACGGCCTTTGTCCATGACCGCTCCGTGGGCAAGGATCGGCTCCATGGCTTCATGAAGGACAGTCAGAGCCTGCTCGGGAACCCCCAACATCAGCTGCACAAATAACAACAATGAACCAAACTGTTTAGAGGACACATGCATGACTGTGCTGCTTTTATTTTGCATCTTATTTTTATTTAGCGGCAGCGTGGGCGCTAAAGGCTGTGGCAATTTGCATGCACGTGAGCTATGACGGTGTTCGTTTCAGTCCGCTCAACAGCGGCTGACCTGAGTGAAGGCCAGGTGAAGGATGGTCTCCGAGGCCAGGGCCTGCAAGTGGTGCTGTCTAGCCAAAGCCAGCGCCTGCAGGAGGAAAGGAAGGGCTGTAGAGAAGCCAGACGACTCCCAGTGGAGTTCGGCGGTAGAAAGCATAACCCTGTTTAAGACACGATCAAAGAGGCAGTGAGGTGAGAGAAATAAAACTGTGGTTAAGTCTGGATTCCCAGTCATGATCATCAAAAAAGGCAAACACCCACCTAGAAAAAAAATCAATTACTTTTTGAAGAGGTTTTAATTTATGTTTATTTCCCTATCCTTGTATAACTTACATCAGTTTAATGCTACTATGATGTACACTCCAATTTTCACACAAAAAAGACTAAATAAAAGTAGGTAAACTTCATTCTATGCATAAAAAGGTGAGTAATGCTTCCTTCACATCTCTGCAAACAGGTAATTAAAGGGTCGTCAAGCAGTCATAGATGCTGCTGTCCCACCTGATGATCATCTCTGTACATTTGGTCTTCTCACAGTGCACCTGCAGCCTCTGTAAGATGCTGTAAGCTTCGGTGCTGCGGTTCAGCGCCTTCAGAACTTGAGCTTTCCTGTCAGCGGCAAACACACTCTTACAGCATGAAAACAGATTACTCAGGAATGAGACATGCATTAACAAGAATAAGAACTGAAGACGCTGCCCAAGGCTTTACCTGTAGAGACCCTCTGTTTTATTTAAGGCAGCGATTGCTGTGACTTGTGGGTCTGCCAAGTGATATTTGCCTTCATTCATGTGCCTCTCAAACTGGATTTTCAGGTCGCAAAGCATCCAGAGCTGATTCAAAGTAAGGGGGAAGAAAAAAGGAGCATAATTTTTACCCTAAACTGTTACTGCATATGTAATTCATACATTTATGCTATCAAGGGAATAACTAAGGTTGAATAAAATGGTAAAAAATCATGTTGCCATTATTAGGTACTGCAATTGCAATATGACTCAAGATTTTAGTGGAAATGATCATTTTTGCATCATAATTTTCATTTTTGTTGAAAAAACTATTAAAATGATGATGAATATGATTAGCAGGCTCAGGGTATCTCTGAAGCACCACAATACTTGATTTGTAATGGTATTTTGTCACACATTAGACCTTTATCAAAAAATTACAGCTCCTTCAATTTGGATATTGCACTTGGCTGCATTGCAATATTAATATTTCAATTAACTGTTCAGCCCGGGCAAAAACAGTAAATGTGCTTCGCCCAAAATGAATAAATAAATAACCTGAGTTTAAGCCTAACTCTTGAACTGTATCACATCCTGCGTCACATCTTGTTCCATTTCCCAAATCATCCCCCTTCTCTCTCCACTCTCCATTGTCCACCACTGTACAATTAAGCAGTAACGTCCACCAATAAATAAGCTGGTTGAGTAAACTCACTTTGGCATGCTGTGTGTGAGGAGGAAACTGCTCTTTCAGATGCAGGAGAATCTCTGAAACAGCACCATACAGGCCCTGCAACAAAAGCATAGAAACAAGAGGAAAAAAATTAAACAGCTGTTGAACTCGGCCCAGGGGCTGCAAAGTAGGCCTGATCAATGTTGATTGCCTCTCCGCAACGCTGGGCCAAATATCTAATGGATACGTAACAGCAGGGCAGCGAGCAGACGCAGACAACATCAAATTAAAGGCGCTACCTGTTCGGCGTGCAGCTCGGCCAGGTGGCAGAGAGCCACGGCGAAGGCCTCTGTGTTGTTCTGCTGGACGCCGAAGTTGACTGGCTCCAGACTGCTCATGTTGAGAAGCAGCTGGGCCTGCTGCAGAGCCATGGTGCTGCACAGGACACAGTTAACAAGACTAATGGTCATCCATCCGCTTGAATACTTTATTTTTAAAAGGAACAGTTCAGCCACAACACAAAAATAAAAAGATATTTTCCCACTTGCCCTAGCGCAGTCTACCCATCCAGGTAGTTTCTGTGTGATTTGGTCAGTTTCCCTTCACTCCAGTATAATGGAGCTGCATGGGTATTGTTTTGTGGAACTGAAGCCGTCAAAAGGTTACATGTGGAAAAACTCAACAGTAACAGCCCTTTCCAAAAACAACATGGATATGCGGCATAACCCTCAGCACTGTCGAAAAGTTTCGTTGGGAACTATTTCCTGCTGAAGAACATGTCAAACTGTATCTATTCACTTCCAGTTTGTTCTCGATGGGGGCGGATAGATACAGTTTGACGGTGGCCTTCAGCAGGAAATAATTCCCAACAAATTTTGCAGCTAATGAGGATATTAAAAAAATAAATAAATAAAAAATAAAAATCCAGCTCCATTGTATTGTGTTGCGGATGGATAAATTGCCCTAGAGGAACGTGGGAATATATGAATTTTTGTATTTAGGATGAACTGTTCCTTTAACAACTGAATGTTTGGCATATTCATTTATCCTCTTGAAAAATCTGACTTGCATATGAAAAACAAGCGCAGTGCAACTCAATATACAGATGCTTGTGTTTTTGGAGCCAATTCAAATGTGAACTGATCTAAGGGCTTCAAAGCACATATGCAACTCATGTTCAGTCAAGCGTCAAACATCAGAGAACAAATATCAGAGAGAAATACCAAACTACCCACAAATCCCTGTCTGAACAAAGCCTGTGACAGCGTTTCAACAGAGCGTGCCATACTGCTATTACAGATGGGGGTTTCAAGTGTGTGAGCAGGGGAGCGGGGAGGCTGTGTGTTGCCATGCAGTCTGCTGTCAGTAACGGTGAACTGCAGAGACAAGCGTGCATCAGGGCGACAAGGTGAAGAGCCCCACCTCTTGCCGTACATCCTCCATATGGATGTAGTCTGGGCCAGGCTGATCTCTATCAGCTCTGACAGACTGTGCTTCCAGTGCAGGATGTCCGTGTCCTTGAGCGCATCCATCAGCTCGTGGGCTGTCTTGCCTTGGATCGCCCCCTGCTGGACCAACGACTGAATGCCCAGGGATGCCAGGTACTGCAAAGAGAAGAGAATGATCAAGGAGTGTGGTGGATGACGTGTGTGTTCTTGTGCTCACCGTGACCTGTTTTACACGATATGTGACAGTCCAGGAACAATTCTAAAACACACCAGTGCAAGGAGGGTGGATGGATAAGGACCCTTGCCAGCTGAGGATGCATCAGATGGTGACTTGACTAACACGAAAAAAAAAAAGTCCTGTGATTCAGTGCAAGAATGATGCATCACATCTCTGACAATTGAAGGAAAATGAATGGCTGTAATCGTGCGTGGTGTCAAGTGCACAGTCCATCTCAAACTGTAACATCTCTGGGCTTCTCTCTCTACAACAGCTTTGGAAAAACTCAAGTATTGACTTGGCATTCTTGGATTTGATAATCAGCCATAGAAAAGAGTCATTTAGGCAAAGTAATACAACTGCTGAAAGATGCTGTTAATTCCTATTAATGTACACGTTTTTCACAGCAGGCATTTTGACATGAAATAGTAGGGTAAGCACAGGTGTTACTAATGACATTAATGAAGGTTCTGTTCCATTTAAGTGTAGCAGAGTCTTTCCAGTGAACGATAGCAGGACCCTGGCTCTGTTAGACCTTAATGGAATGGAACCTTAATTAATGTCATTAGTAACACCTGTGCTTGTCCTACTATTTCATCTCAAAATGCCTGCTGTGAAAAAGGTCTATTGCAAGCCATGCTTTATTTGTTGCAAGGTTAATTCCTAGGAAATTCTTCATTTCTTGGTTCCTCCTACTTTTCACTGTTAACGTATCAATACTACTTTGAGGAAAACTTTTCAGCCAGTTGTTAGTAACCACTGCGCAAAAGCCATCATTTCTTTAAGAATGTTCTGTACTGTGATGATAGAGGCTAAAGTGCTGCCAGCAGTACTTGTTGTTGTTGTATGGTGTCTCAGTACCCTTAATCACAGTAAAGCAGACCTCTCGGGTTTTACTGTTGCAATAACTGCCACGGCCGCTCTTCCTCTTTGAGGGATTCAAAACCAGGCCTTATGCTTCACTTACTGGTAGGCAGAAATGGGCGGCCATCTTCACTGAATCCTCGGTTAACACAGAGCTGTCAGATCCTTTCATCTGCTCGAGTGTGTAAAGCCAACTCTGAGGCACAGGCAAGACAGAGAGACAGAGAGAGAAAGAAAGAGAGGCAGTCAACATAATGAACAATCCATCATGCTGTCAAAAACTGAAAGAAAACAAGAACACAAACAGAACTTTTTTTTTTTTTTTACCAGACAGTGCTGCAAGCACACGTGATCATTAGACTCCTGGGCGATGCGGATAGCCTCTTGTAGAGCTAGGTCGGCCTGCTGACTGAAGGACGACAAGACAAAAACTGTCATTTAAGCCATATTTTATACTTTAAGAGTGACTGCAGTTGCTCATAAAGGTGCCTATCCACCCGTGTTACTCACTAGTGGCCAAAGCGGCAGTGCAGGCTGGCCAGGTTGAGAGCGGCGTAGCGGAGGCTTCGCCCGTAGCCCTCATCCCCGTTGCTCTTTCCCTCACTGCCAGACAGGATGAGGCGGTCAAAGTAATGTAGCAGACTGTGAGTGGAGATGAAGATGTCCTGCACGCGCATGCTGTTCAGGTAGTTGAGGTAATGCTGAGGAGAGACAAAACACAAAACAGCTGATGAAGGCGATCTCTCTCTCTCTCTTTCTCTCTCTGGCGCTCGTTGAAATTGCACTAACAACAGACTAAGTTGTAAAGATGACTGAGAAAAAAAGTGGAAGGGAAGTATAGCCTTACCGCCTCAGCAAAATCAGGGTTAAACTTCAGCATGTTGTTGAGCTCGTCCTGCAGAGCGGCGGGCCTCAGAGCTTTGTTCTCATCATTCTTCAGGAGGTATGCCTGGGAAAACAAATGTTTTCAATTACTGCGTAATCGAAAACCTATCGACTCCTACATGACCTCCTCTAGGTTTCTATTTGCTGGCCCTTAGCCCCAACAGTGCTAGCCCAAGCAATCTGACTAACGATACAATTCAGAATGAGGCAACAGACACAACTCTGATTGGAAGCTTCATTTTCACACTTACCTGTCTTGCAAGAAAGTACTCCGCTTGTTTTTGTGACAGTGGACCTCTACTCGGAGTATCGTCATTTCTAAAACAGCGGACAAATAATAAATGAGAAACTGCTGTGAACAATCGCCTTGATCACAATACACTTGAGACAGAAGGCGTCCAATTAGTGGCATCACACTGTATCTCTCCATTCCACCAGTTTTCACCAATTTCAATACATATAATTAAGATTTAGACTAATTATAAAGTAAAAGCAGGTCAATAAAACACTTATTATAGGCCTATGAATGGATTTTATGAAGATATTTTAGAAATGTAATGATATTATACAAAATAACATCACCAACCGAAGCTCTGACTCATGCAGTGGGACGTCCAGCTCCTCCTTGTCTATTCTGTCCCCCACGGTGTCCTCAGTGCTGGTGAGATCCATGTCTGAGTCGTCTGCAGCCAGGGCCGGCAAATCCACCTGCCTGTCAGTAGGCTTGGCATAGTGACTGTGGTAGTACTGCTGCAGGGACTTGTACAGCTTGTACACCTGACTGAAGGACAGCTTGTTGTATGCCAGAAGCATGTGTCTCATAAAAAGACCTGAAACACACAGGTGAGAGACAGTGATGACACAGTCTTTCTAATAAGAATCACAGTGATCTCTGAGGACTTTCTGTTAATTTTCAGGCTTGGCAGATGATGTGTACTACTCACCCACCACACTGGTTTTATAAGCCTCTGAATCAAAAGCGGTGAACGGAGTGGGAAGGGTGGAAAAGAAGTATTCCATGTCTTTCAGCTCTCCATCAGCCATTTCATGTAGCCTTTGAAAAGAAAAAAGAAAACACCTGTCAGCCCCTGCAGCTACAAACAGAGGACACACTCATTTTCAGTCATTCTGGATAAGAGTGTTAAATAAATGTCTAAAATTGAAATTTAAATAGCAACTACATCAAATAAACTCACGGCTTATACATGTGTAGCATGGCATCGAGCAATCAACAACATAAATGTGTTTCAGACTGCAGGAGCATACCTGAGCTTGACAGCATATGCAGTCTGAGGGCAGCAGTCCTCCACAGTCTTGAGGAACTGGCCAAGAGTCAAGTCTGGACCCTGTGATGAGCCCAGAAGAAACGGAGACACACAAAGACCAAGATGAATGACCCACTTCAACACAGTGCCGATAACGGAGGCAAGAAACCCACCTGTTGTAGGGGCAGGATGAGCTTGTTCAGTCGCCTTCTCTCTGGCAGTGCAATCTTGGACGTGGTCATCTCGTACAGTAAGGCCAGCACGGAGATTTTATACGGCGTCACCCAGTCTTTGATACCAAACACATTGGCATGGACTACCCCGTTCGTCATCATCGGATTGAAATACAAACTTTCATGCACACTCGCCATCGTTTAAAGATTTATCTAGGCGCTAGCGAAGAAATAATTTGACAACGGTTGACCATTTAGCCGAAAGAAATTAACTTTGCAGTCATTCGGTAGTCAGACAGTTAGCTGACTAGCCGCTAGCTAACGTACCAGTAAGTTAAATATGGAGGCTAGCGATGCATAACACATCGTTCACTGAGCGGCTAATTTCAAAGCCAAATATCCTGCTGAGGACAAACAGTCACTCTGATCATGCCATTCGGCGTTAAACTGAAGTATGTTCACTAAAAAACACCACTTTGCTTCAAACCGCCCTCCATCTGTCCACTTAAAAATACGTCACAGATTGCGCTGAGGACAAACGATAGAAAGCAGAAAAGTCGATGAGAGGCTTCACCATGGGATTCACATGTTTATGGTGACCGCATCATAGCCACAGACTATTAATTCAAGAGAAGGGTCCATTTTCAAACTACAGTAACTTGCAGATTACTTAACACGTGTATTGCCTCTAACTTATCGAAAGGCATATTATATCCGTGAGTAAAGTCCATTCTGTGTATCTACATAGGTCACAGTAGTATATTATATACATGTACATAATGTATATGAATATGTATCATGTATATAGTGTATGTGGTACCTGCGAACATGTGCATGACCAGAACTTATGACAAATACATGATGTCCATGTGCATGAAAATGAGACCATGTGGCAGCCCCTGACACCCGGTACTGGGATTCAGGAGCTGTCTGACAAGTTAGTGTTAGTGAGTTAGTGTTATAAAGTTTTGGGGCATATATTTAGCAGCAGCAACACTGCAGCAGGTTAACCTGGAAAACAAAAGAAAAGAAAAAACACATAGATGGTTGTTGATGATAAGCAGGAGTGTACCTTTGGAGGTAAATCCCCTCTCCACAGTTTTGAAGCTGGTGGCACATTCTGTTATAGGCTGACAATAATATACGTTGTTATTGCACAACATGCTACTATAGAATGTTCCTTTATAAACGAGATCAAATTTATATTACCTTGAAAAAAGTAAAGTATTTTACAGAAATAAAACTGGTTTGAGTCAGTTTGTACTACTTTAGGACCAAGGCCATGTTGATAGAAATTATCCCTTGACCTTGCTCGCAGTGTGACGCATAACCCTAACAGTGGTTACTGTTCCCATGTAGATACTGTGGCTACTGACTGTGGCAAAGTCACCTCCAGGGTTCCCATATCAGCACTAGAAACACTACGTAGGACCTGATTCCATTCTCATTATAAAGGGTAATAGGGCCTCAATATAGTGGTAAATATAAAGGTGGGTTAACTACTATGACGTCCAGCTGGTGACTATCATAAGGCAAACAAACAAAAGACAGTCACTTTTAGGATAACATTAATTCATGTGTTCTCCCCTTGACACACACTATCCTCACATAACTAACATCTGTCTGATATTAAATGTTTGATATATCTTGAATTTATCTCATAAAGATTTACATTAACCTCAGTTGGTAGGTAAACTATATTCTCCGATAAAAAGCTGAGTAAACATATCTGTGTTTAACCACCAAAACCTTCCTAGACACAGTGCCAATGGAATGTAGTAGAAGCTTGAAAATGCCTTGGATCTCTTTCATTTAGAAGTGTACTGTCACTTCATTAAAAAGAGGCACTTTCAAAAACAAGAACAATGAAAAAAATGTGACTATCGAACCATAAATATGACTAGAGTGCAGAGTGTGCTCTAAAAATGTTTTAAATTTTCAAGTAACAGGGCTAGCTGTGCAGAAAAAAGAAAAAGAAAAAAGTAAGCGTAACAGATATGATTGGTACACGGCTTTTCACTGGTTCCCGTGTTATGATTGGTCGACTACTCACAGAAAGTCATTTCCATGCTGCCTTCACTGTAAATTAAGGAATTTAAATACACACTACTTGAAAATATCGCTCACCTCAGAGCTCATGTCATAAATATAAATACTGCTTTGGATCGCACGCCGATTTCTACATGTTCAAATATTCTGAAGTCACCAATAAGGCAATATATTTTTATCACCTATGGGAAGTGGTGCACCCATTTATAATAATACAGGCATAATGAGCTATTTTTATCAGGAGACTGCATGAGACGTGATCACAATTCTTAAAATGCTGTAGTACCACACAACTGGCTGGATGTTTAGTTTGCAGTTGGCATAACAATATTTTGCAAACTGTAAACTATTAATTTAAATGCATCCGTCATAAGGTAGGTGTGTTACACGCCTGACCAGGAGCAAGCCACCACACTTTACCTAAGCCTTGGCATTTTGCACCTTCAAATGAGCTTATTTTGAACGCGTGACCACTTCCAAATCTCCGCTGTCAAGGATATGACGGCTATTCTCATAGGACGTGAATGCAGCATCACTCTACACTCACCAAGCGGCAGTTCTCGTTCAATTCTCATCCGTTCGTTAGCAAATGAAGGAGATACAGCCAGGCAGTTCAGCGAGAGAAGTGAGGCTCCGTGTTGCAATGATTACACCATCGGTCTATTCTTTCACTATACGCACGCCGGAGTTGCAATGAAGGTGCAATTTTCTGTTTATATTATTGGTTCTAATTTTAGCACTGATTAGCTTATTGCTGCCGTCAGCTGCCTAACGCTAGCTAGCGTAGCTAACCAAGCTTCATTTTGTTGAATCGGGCAGCTGACGTTATAGGTAGCCCTAGCTAGCTAACGTTAGCTAGTTGGAAAACGTCTGGATTGGCAGCAATTTTAGCAGCTATTATCAGTCATCGGATGACCAGTAACGTTAAGTATGGAATGAGACTGAATAAGGTAACGTGACATTACTCTCCTCACTGAGGATTTGATAAGTTTTTTCTTCCTGATAACGTCTCCAAAACAAACAAAACAACTGTTTTAGTACAGGACAAAAATGTTATTGCGTGTGCTGTGCCAATGTTTTGAGGTTTGGGGCTGCTTACTTTGCTTGTCTGCATGGTTTGTGCTGTATTGCGCTATTTTGATCTCTGGGCAAATGTTTTCAATTTCCTTAGCCACAAACAGCATCCCTCCATATGAGGTGTCTCTCATATAAAGATTACGATTATCCGCTCTGTGGTCACCCTATTTTTAGATGATGCTCTTGGATGACGCTGTAAGATGTGCAGTAACATGTGTAACGTTATAGCATCAAAATACCTTTTCATATTTGAGGTGCTTATGCCGTTTTGGCTTGCTCAAAGCAGGTGTCAAGGCAGTGTTGTTGCCGATTCAGAGATGAATGCTCAGTAAGGAGGTGGGTAGGTGAAAAATGCAAACCAACAGGTCTAATGCTATACATATGTTGTGACTGTCAGGCAGGGGCCTCATCCATGTGGGCTTCATGCTGTGGTCTACTGAATGAAGTCATGGGCACTGGGGCAGTTAGAGGCCAGCAGCCAGGCTTTGGAGCTGGTGCTGGACCCTTCAGATTTGCCCCCAGTGCAGGATACTCCACATACCCGCCCACAACCTCAGGGAGTCCCAGTCTTGTATGCAAGGCCTGTGGCCAGGCCTTCTCAGTCTTCAGAAGGAAGGTAGGTTCCTGTTTGCTTTGTGGCAGCCATGCCAGTGGATGTTAAGGTGTTGGCTGACTGGAGAAGAAAACGTGCATTAATTGACTTGTGCACTTTATTTGACAGCTGGCTGAAAACAGAAATACCAGTTGTGTCTGTATGTGTTTGTGTTCTGTTTTTAAACTAATAAGTTTGTTAGATGCTTTAAGGGTAATTTCACCCATTTTAATAATTTACATATGTTATTTCTGTGCCCCAGGACAGCTGTGCCTGTTTGTGAACTTGCGCTGCTCTATCCTAAGCCCAGAAATCAGGCAGAACCGTTGAATCTGTGATGTGACTTGGATGTAAAATCTGGCACTGCTCCACAGACAATGAATGAGAGACCTTTTATTTTTTATTTATTTTGTAGGCAGTTGCCACACTGAATTTAAGCTTATATTTTAGCAGTGCTAACATGTATGAGCAAAAATTTAAATCCCATTTTGGTGAAAAAAAAATCTTATGTGTTAGGAAAGTCAATGCATATTTTTACATTACAGTGAAATCACACATTGAGGGTAAATTTTCCAATTTGTAGCTTTAGGCAAAAGTCGTGTGTTTACAAGAACCTTCTTAACTCTCAGCACATGAATAATGTATGTAAGTTTTTAAAATGTATGGTTTTAAATTCATATTTATTGAAATTGGTCAAAATTCCCATTCTTTATGGGTAAGCCTAAACACAGTTTTGATCTGCAAAATAAGGTTGCCTAGTATTTCTTACAATATACAATTACATCTTCCTTTGCTATTTCTTTTTTTTCTGAACGTTGAAGCTATTGTCAGTTACCCCTAAATCTGAATCCTTATTCCAAAGTGAATGTTCATATAACAACTCTAACGTGCCATCCAGAGTCTGTTGTTGTTTCACCATTATGTGTAATCTGATGTATCCTTTGAGACTCTCTAAATGCGGTGAGTTACATCATGAGGCTGCTACAGCTTCTACTGGGCCACCACAGTGCAGTGCTGACCACTGACTCTCACAGAGTTAAGGAAATATTGGGTTGTGTGCAACAGACTAAAGGAGGATTAATTTAACCTGCACCCTGAGGCTGCTCATTTTTGGTGCTGTTGTAGCTGATTGCAGAGACAGATGGACAGCATACTGAGTTCTGTGATATTATCTTAGTGGAAGGAGCTCGTGCTCAGATGGCACAGGAGCTCACATTCCACTACTGCCGTCTGAACCTCGTGCCTCGCTTGCTCACCATGCCAACGGAGAGTCTAATCCCACATCTTGCATGTATTACTGTTTGATGTTTGTCACTTAAAAGAAATGAGCTGCCTCCTGTCCGTGTGTCTGGAGAGCTAAAGCAGATGTGGATGATTGAAAAATGCAGTAAAGGTCTAGTTGGCACTGATAGGCTTCCCCTGGACTTTTTTGAAAGTCATTCCTCTGCTTTCTATCATATCACAAATTTTCCACCTTGAATTACGAAACATGGAGCATGTAGAAAAATTTGTCCACATTTTTATCTTTGTAACAGAAATGTCTTATGAGGGATTCATTGAAAAAATATGCTTTTTCCTTATCTTTCATACTGTGTCTTCCACAGCATATCTGCTGCGACTGTAAGAAGAGCTTCTGCTCTTTGTGCTCCGTGCTTCAGGAGAATCTGCGCATTTGTGCCACATGTCACTTGCTGAAGGAGACAGCCTTCCAGCGGCCGCAGCTCATGCGTTTACGAGTCAAGGACCTGCGCCAGTACCTGCTGCTGCGCAACATCCCTACCGACACCTGCAGGGAGAAGGAGGACCTGGTGGACCTGGTGCTCTGTCACCAAGGCACCGAGGAAGAAGAGGACCCAGACACGGCCAGCCTCAACTCACGCTCCCTATACACGCCGTCTCCCTCTGTGGCCCAGTCCGCCTCAGAGCTGTCTGCTCTCGCCGGCTCTCAGGAGGAGCCGCTCAGCAGAAGTGATAGCTCTGATACCAACCAGGTACAGCACCCACAGAGTTTAAGAAGCCAATTTAAACTATGTCGGATCTTAACTTGGAGAGCCACAAAGAGGGGAACCAAACACTAGGCATCAGCCAAGTGTTAAAATATGTTGTAAATATGTTTTTATCCTCTTGGATAGATAATCAGATAAAAATCAAGTTGGCTGGTAAAATAGTTAAAATGGTTGACCTAAGGATTTACTAATGACAGAAAGGTTAGATAGAAAGGTTAGTTTTTTGCACAGTTTTCCACAGGTCTTTAGGCTATTTGTGGTAGTGATGAGGATACAGAGTTGAATAGCAGCATGTGTGCATGCAGCACAACTGGTACTCTTCATGTTATTTCATCAATTTAGGAAATCTGTTTTGGTGGTTGCCACAAATAAGTCTATTGGAGCCACTGTGTGTAATATACTATCACAGAAGATAAAAACATAAAGGAAGTGTTGATGTGAGGTTAACTGTCCACGTTGGCTGTAATACAGAGAGTCAACGAGCTAAAAAGCACCTGGTCACGGTTCTAGAAAGCAGTGAGGCAAAAAGAAAGCGAGAGTGTAAGACGCGTCAGAACTGACACGAAAAGGCAGCTCAAGCGTAAGCAGCCAAGATTCACTATAAATACTTGTACTTGCCCCGCTTAGGGAGCAGTAAGCTTTACTATGAATGGAAGGAAAGACGCATTGTTGTTCCCTGGGTATCAATGGCCTAGCCGAAGAGTGACTAATCCTAATCCCCAGTTGACTGGCTTGTCTGGGCCAAGGGAATGGTGTTCTTTTTAAGTGGCGCGCCGTAATGTTTGTCATCGCCTTTGCTGTGTTGCAGGATATAGGTGATGCCACGTCAGTATCGCTCCTAAACCTGGACACCAGTGAACACACTCCTGAGGTGATCTGTTTCTTACTGTCAGGTTGCTTGCAAAATAATATCTTGAGAAAATACATGCCAGTAATTTTACTTAAGTCTAAGTAAATGCTGAGTAATTTCAATTTCCTGTTGTCAGATTACCTGCTGAATTTGCCTTGACGAATTATATGTCTGTATTTCTACCTCAGTCTTAGTCTGACTTTACTCTCACAGTGTGCAGACGACAGTATTAATATCTTCTTGTCTCTTGATCTGATCTTTATTAAAACAATGATTAGTTTATGGTGCTGCACAATATTGACAAATACATTGCAGTTCTTTTGCTGAATATTGCGATTGCTATATGAAAGGCTGTACTTGGTGACACAGCTTTACATATTATATATAATTTTGTGTTCCAGCAGTTTGGGAGCAGAAGTAATATGGGGGTTGAAAATAAGATGCAAATGTGCAGGTTTTCCCAATTTGAATCTAATGAAAAATTTACTCCAACATGCAGCATGATTTGAAATGATGAAAAATTGTCATTAATCAGGCCGTCTAGAACACCTTTGTGCCCATGGTATAAATTGCAGCCTCTTGCAATATGGCAATCACAAAATACTCATTATTCTTTCTTTCAGTCATTTTATTTTCAGGTTATTAGAGAAATAAAATTACAGGTCAATATCACAAACACAATTTAAGTACAGAAACACATACCAAATAAGAGACCCATGTACAAACAAAGTAAGGAAACAAACAAAAACTGGGAGAGAAGACAGGGATCTGTCATGATTTTTCCTTTATGGTGATGAATCATGTCCTATGACAAGGTGTAAAGGGTTAAGAGTAATTGAACTAAGGGATAAAGTAGTAATGTAGACACTCAGGGCCTCATTCACTTGCATGTGTATAGAATTGCACACAGAATAAGTGTGCATGCAAAATTACTGCCAGATTCATAACGTGTGCACCAGCCAATTTTGCTCTTACCTCAGTGCGCATGTTAGAGAATCAGCATCATTCTAAATTGAGCATGCCTGCAATCGGTAATTAGCATACTGCCGTGCCCCATTTTGCCCCATGAAGTGAAGAGAAACATGGCCACTAAATGTAAAAAGTAGAAGGGCTTTAGTGATGCTGTAATCCAATCAGTATTTTCGGAGGAAGAAGCCAGAAAAAGCCTGTTTATCCGTAGCGTGTCGTCTGGGAAGACAAATGTAAACATGACATTACTGTGAATCCTTCATATAGCCTGTGCACTATTAATAATAATAGTTTCCCATTAATGTAGGCTAGTATAATTTTTACCAGCAGAGTTATACTTTTCTGAGGAAAAAAAAAGCAATTTAACAGTGTTTCCAATAAACAGGCTCATCTGTGGTGCACCACTACAAAACCAGTACAGCGGCCACAAAATTAAAATTGGTTCATGTGTACATGTGTAGTGCTGATCTAAATAAAGCTATTGTGGCACCAGGTGCACATCAGGCTACTGCACTGTGAAAACAAAACAACACACTGCTGTCAGTGTAAGTGAGGACAATTAATGCATTCATAACCCACAACAGGCCGTGGAATATTGAAAATAAGCCGCCCACCCCCTCTCTCCTCTACAACAACTAATTGTCGAGCTGTGGGAAACATTGAACAGGCTGCTAATTAACCAGATGTGTTCCACGACAAAAACTGATGGTGCTAGAAATTTATGGGAGCAGCTGATCAATATAGGCCCATGGCTTATTTAATTGGAAGACAAAACATTATAACCAATTAAGGAAATTAAAAGATGTCACGTTCCATTATGGAAGTGCTCAATGTTGGCAGCTAAAAGTGCAAACTCAACAAATTTTATATAAAGTTAATTTATTATGCTTATGATGATGATGTATTGATGATAAAGTCTTATCATTTTTAGTACTATAAACAAGTGCACATAAATGTAGTATATTTAGGCATCATCAGGCAAGATAGATGTTTTTCACAGCAGCCATTTTGACATGAAATAGCAGGTAAACACAGGTGGTAATTAAACTGCGATTTCAATGTACGCTGCTACCACAACAGCTATTACTATGCTTACTTCTCACATAGGCAGCTAATTGTAGTTTGATGATGATCTTAAACTGAGTTCCATGTAATTAATGACTACAAGTTCGTTTTTGGCATTCACAATGATTAATTTCCAGTGGTGATTACTGACTGGAATCCGAGGTCTTCCCAGGCCTGGAGTTATTAAGAGTGCCGACGCTGCTGAAGGAAAGCAGCTTGTAGAATATATAACACATTGTTTCTCTTTAGCAGGCAGACCTTGTGCACAGGTTTCTCAATCTCCTCAGGCCCACAGCTTTGTTTATTCTGGGGGATTGAATTTAGAAAACTACAAAGCTGATGAAATTGAAGAGAAAAGTGTGTTAGGGAGACCATAGTCATTTTCTTGTGATTTCAATGTATTGTCCTGAAAGAGGTCACTTAAAACCTGGATGCCAGGTGTTTTCCACACTTTGAAACCAATAATAGAGAGGAGGAAGTTGGGATTATTGCCAGTTGGTGCACAAAAAGAGTATCTTGTAGACATGCCAAATGCTTTCTAGCACTCCACGTTAATGGTTAATGAAGAAATTATATAAGTCAGTTTTAATTATTTCTTGACAGGCTTGGGTAATAGTGCTCATGTCAGTCAATCATAATCACATACTGTATATCTGTGTATGGCCAATCTCAGAGTTACTCATCCGTGCTAGGAAGTTAGGGTTACAGATGACTTGAATTAAAACGTAGCTTTTGTATACACATGGAAGGGGCATGGAAGCTTAAAATATCAAACGTCAAGGTAGTTGAAATCTGCAAAACGTCGGTGAAGGAATTTCCACTGACACCTCATTCCACCACCAATCT
>OMKZ01054935.1:10805-31013 GCA_900302535.1 Neoniphon sammara | reverse complement strand
GTGTGGTCTAGCCCAGAAGAATCATGAAATAGCATTTAACTGCTTGTAGACTGATGTGTATTTGTACAATTATTACCAAACCTGGTGGCTTTGTCTGGTAAGGCAATTCACGTGTTCCAAATGTCATGCAGTTTGGCCAAAAAGAAATACTGTGGTGCCATTTAAAAATTTTCAATGAACTTATCTCACATGAAGGAAGTCTGCTTGACCAATCCTTCCCTTTTGAGTTTTGGTCGAGATTGAAATTTCAACCAAAATTTGCCTTTGGGAGAAAATTTAGGTTTTACAGCTCTTAGCCTTGCAGACTAACAGCAGCTACAATACAGTACAATCAGTATTTTTACTGTCCTACCCTAGCAATCCATTACTGTTATTGGCTGCAACCTTTTTGCTCAGTTATGTACAAAATCAGGGCGATAGATGTTTACTGTTCTAAATGTCAAGGCATCATACTGGCCGAATTGACGCTGTGCTTGGCTAAACTATTTGACATGTTGCATTTTATTTTTGTAAATGTGGAATGGCCATGATATGCAAAATAGTCTTGTCGGTTTTTCTCATCTTATAAAGGTTTCGCTCACTAGTTATAGTATCAAGTCCAAGGCTAACTTCACAGAGTAATGTGGCTTTGATTGCAAATAGGGAGATGTAGCTATCCAACTGTATAATTTATTCTTAGCTAGATAAGATGACAATGTTGTGAAATGTATTCTCCCAATGTTCATTACAGAAAAAAAAAACATGCTGCTTGAAACTGTATTCTAAACATGCATTTAATCTCTAGCCCGGCGTACTTTGTATGTTGTTGCTACAGCTAGAGCTTACCAAAGGTTGAGGATCGAAGTGCCAATTCAAATTATGTCAAAGTATGAATGCCGATATGAGGATCAGTCAAATTTGATGTTACCTGTAAATCTAATTGATTTTATGTGATTTCAAGTCAGCATTCCCACTCTGAGATATTTTGTTGCCACTGGCTGAGGTTGGATTTTCAATTCTGTCTCGTGCTTCTATTTTAGGTCAGAAAGGTGTTAAACTGTATAGGTACAATTTGACTCAAATAATGTGGGTTTGTGTAAATATTGGGTAGCATTCTCAATGTTTCCCTTGTGGATGTATGCATGTGTGATATCTCCAGCCTTTATAATAGGGGTTGCATTTATGTTTGTGTTCACCATATCTATTTGTCTCCCACTCTGGATATTCTGTTCCAGCCATTATATGCACTTTTATGAGTGAGATAATCATACTTCCTTACTTATTTCCTTCCTTCCTTAATCTCAAGTGCCTTTTGATCTATGTGACAAGTCTGTTTTATGTATGAGCGTGTAAAAGTAACACTAAAGTAAAAAGTTAAATAATTAAAACATTCCTCACTTGGCTGTTGCATGAGTGGCCTTCGCTTCCTCTTGCTGCCATTTATATTTTATAACAATGTTGGCAGTAATTTTATGCAGGATTTGTAAACTTTTTACATTTATTCTTAACTTAGTTGGTGGTTAACACTAATAAGTATCTGATACTGTTTGTATTCCTAATAAAAAGCATGACTTTGCAATATGAATCTTTCCTCTTTGTTCTTTATTCTCCCACACTGTTGTAATAGTTTGCTTATTCATAAAATAAAGTTACAAAAAAAAATCACTTCACGATCATATTTACAGAACTACACAGCACACAAGGAAATCTAAAACTGCCATCATCACTGTGCTCTTAGTTTCAGCAACCTCAGCGCTGGAATAATGTCATCCAGACGACTGACTCCTGTGAGGAAGAGAACAAAAAGTAAGCAGTGAGATGAAATAATGCACACACACACACACGATGACCTACAGAAACTAAGAATCACAACAAATGTATCATGCTGTTACAAAATTCAGGCCACCGTAAACCCTACAAACACATTTTATCTTGTAATGGCTTCTTTACCCAGAGTCTGTAGCAGTTCCATAACCAATGAATGGAAAGCAGGGAAGAATTCCTCATGTTGCTTTACTTTGACAATGATGCTGAAAAAGAAAACCAGTGAAAAGTACTGTTAAAGGCCCAATCTGGCAACGCACCTGTGTTTGGTTTAGATCGACCAAGTATCAGACATTTTAAACTAGACATGTACTTAAAGGGTTCTTTAAATTTGTGGTGACTATGATTTTAAAATGGACCTATGATTTGCATTACAGTGAACACCACCAAAATGATACTTCTGTCTAAACCGCCTTTTTTCAAAAAGGGCTATTTGCCTCTTTGTATTTATCAAGAGTCTAGAAAAGTACTGAGTGCAGAAGGGGAATACAAAAAGCTTTTATCACATGTTGACCTTTCATGGAGTCAAGTTAAGGTGAGCGCCCCACTTGTCCCTTTACGTGGGTCCTAATAATCACAAAAAACCCAAAAGTGCTCATAAACCCAGAAGTTCACCAAAGTATCCCAAAGTGGGTACTTCTGGGTAATTGTCTGAGCACGGTCAGACAATTACCCAACTGTCTGATGGTCATTTTGAGTACTTTTGGATCATTTACTTTGATATGCTGTTTCATTTTTTCGTTCACACACAAGATAGTGCTGTCAATCTCAACCTGTCGATGTCGGCGTCTCCCAGCAGGTTGTGCAACTGCAGGCCGACTCTGTCTTCGTTGGAGGAAACCAGCTGGGCCACCTGGTTCACCACCTCGCTAGGAGGAGCCTTGTCATCTGACACAAAACCACAAACATGTAATATGGGGTTTTAAAGCCTGATCATATTGGCTTAAGGCAAATTCATAAATGGAAGACGAATTTTCTGTTGCTATTCTTGACAGGAAAAAAACTCTCAAACACTAAACAATAAAAGTGTCTATTAAAACCCCATGATAGTCGCCATCACCATGAAATCACACATATTTGTGTATGATCTGATCAAAATTTTGCATTAGAATCAATTCAAGTTAAGGTTTTCCCATATACAACCAGTGTACTATTTATCAGTTGTACAAATACATAAAGAAACACACTCATATAAGTCACATCAGAGGTTGACCAGACCGCTAGGACCAAATCTGATTTTTAAAATAAAAGTCAAAACAATACATCAGTCTCACCTAAGTAGTAAAGCTTTTTAGTAAATCTGCAAAGGAAAGGGAATACATCTTTTTACTACAGAAGTGTATGTCTTAATAAGGTGATTCTATGCTTCACTATTGTACAAATGTCCTGAACTGACTACAAAAGATGTGAAGGTGTGACCAGACCAAGAAGCTACCTAGATCCAGAACGTCTCGGAGGTTTCTCATGGTGTTGGTCATCTCCCCCAGCCTGGTGTACACCTCATTCATGCGTGGGTAGACCCCTCTGAGGGAAGCCACGTCGAACAGCGTTTGGAAATGGGACACCATGGACTCCAGGGTGTGTCTGGTGGGGCTTCTGAGCACCTACCGAGTCAAAGGAAGGAAAAAAAAAAGACACCAGCATGTCAGTTTATGGACCAATTTTGAAAATCCGCCCTCAGACATTGTTATGCTGTTACTTCTGATGAATCTGCGGTGTTCAATGCACTCTAAAAATTATATTGTGATTAAGAGTCTCTTCATTTCCCAGCATGCTTTTTGACAAGAAGCGACGGGAACTTTTTCCATTCACCTGTATGCAAAGACCTGTCAAGTTATTATTCCCCAGCGGAGTTGGACATTTCGTTTGTTGGCAGGATATCTCAAAAAGTTATGAACAAATTACATGAAACTTTGTGGAAAGGTTCATTATGAGGCAAGGAAAAACTGATTAACTTTTGGCACTGATTGGCCAAATTGGGCATGGCAGTGGGTGTGATTAACTTTTAGTGAATATCCAACATGTGGACTGGTTTATCTTGATAACTGCATAGTGTTGGCACAGGAATGCGCTCTACTGAGTGCTTTCTAGTCTCGATTAATGGATTTTATTGTGGATATTTCTTTCTTAAATACTGAAACCACTGGTTGGAAATTGTTCTTCCTCTACAGTCATCACAAATATATTCATGAATGTGGTTTTATGTGTTTACAAGTTATTAAAAGGTAAAAAAAAAAATGAATACTGACTTGTAATGCACAATTGTAATATTAACTTCTAATGCACAGACAAAATATTATCCAAATAGATTGTTGATAACTACAGTAGTTTTGGATCGTCTACAGAGCTGTTGTACCTTCTCATTGTCAGTGGAGGTATTCTCCAGCATGGTGTCCACTAGCAGCATCATGTCTTCCACCTTCACAGCTTTGGCAGCATTATGGCCGCCGTCTGATGGCTGCCACGGCATCAGTCTAACACTCAGCTTATTTAGACTGTGGTGCAGGTCCTAAACACATGCACACAAAAATACCTCAAGTCATTTTAAGAAAAAGCCAGCTTAGAAACTACAGAAAATCCATCTTCCATTTACTAAACTGCTTCAGGCAAAGTTGCCCACGGTTGAAGCGGCAACGACTGACGGCACAAGGAAAGGTGCTTTTTCAAAATGACTAGAGTAAAGACAAACCATGCCCAGTTCTGTCATACTGGTACAGGATTTAAAGCAGGAAAAAATCTGATCCTGAAAAGTCGTCTGAGCGCTTCAGACATGCCTCTCCAGCACATAAACAAACAAATGGTATAGAAGTTAACTTTCTATAGGTGAAAATATTCCAACTACCTTAACATTAGCACACAAAATAGTGACAAGAACTTTGGACATCAGTAAATTCAGTTTCCTGGGTAATTCACAAAGTTCATGTGCAAACAATTGAGTCATCTTTATTTCTGAGGGCAAAATGTGATGCCATTGCCAGTTTTAGGGGTGTGATGGAAACATAATGAGTAATGCAACAAGCCTGAAGCCAAAGCTGCTCGGTCCTCACCTTCAGTGAATGGAGCTGCTGGGCCCAGGCTTCCAGCGTGGGGAGGAGACTCTGAAACTCAGCCAGCTCCAAACCGATGTTAGAGGGTTTCTGTCGGTGCAGCCGCAACGGAGCCTTCGGATTGGTCAAGACAGCACTGAGCTCAGTCAGTAACTGAAATTCAGGAGAGGAAATGGGATTTGTTTATAAAATGCTTCTGCGTGGCCATTGAGTAGTCATGCAGCTGAACCTCTGACATGATGGATCTAATGCAGTTTGATTGATTATATGTCTATTGTGTAACTGATCAATACTGCACCACCTGTCTATGGATTTATGAGATGTTTTGATCAGATTCCACACAAGATTTAATATTAGTGTCCTTCTGTTTCAGTGGAGTTTTTGTGTCCCCTGCTCTAAATTCTGCTTTCCCACCCTTACAAGAATAAAAATGTGGGGGAAACACTGAAGACATTTTTGGCATGAAAATGGTCAAATTTAAATGGAGTGAAGACCAGCACAAAATATCCACTATTGTCCGGGTCAGTTTAATAATATTCATCTGAATGTAACATCTATTACATGCTTACCTGGTGATATTCAGCACATAAACTGGAATCTGTAACTTGTTCCAAGCTGTGTGTCTCACTTTTGTCATCTTCTTTGGGAAATCTGGAGAGGCAATTTGTGCATAAGGGGTACACAAAAGGAAAATGAGTATAAAATAATACCACTAAGGGCCTCAAGAGGTCCCCAAAATCAACACGTGTCAGATTCTTTAAATAACCATGATGCAACTTTGTTACCTTGTCTTATTCTGTTTGTTTAGTCTCTCCACGCGGAGGAGTTGGTGTTTGTAGGTCTTCAGTTCTTTAGCTGTCGGCCTGCACAGAGGAACACGATCAGCGTGAATATCGATGCGGTAAACGCTGATGCACCAAACACGCTTGCTGTTCTGTAAAACCAGATGTGCACATGTTCATATACGCACAAACCTTGTGTCCAACTCTTGCTTCAAGCGCTGAACTTCCTTCCGTAGCGCTTCTTTTTGAGCGTTGCTGTCCATTTGCTGTTCCCGGTGATACTTAGGAGAAATGGAAAGCTATTATATTCTGCTTATATAAACATTCCTGAAAATGAGTGCAAGTTTATGGTTACCTTTAGAATGGTTTTGAATGATGGAGTAACACCATCATATGCTCTCCTGCTGCTTGACACTCGTTCTCCTTTGAAGGATCTAGGAGCGAGGGTGGGGCGAAAATGGGCTACTGAATACAAGTGGAGGCAACACTTGATCTGTTCATTGTAGCGTTCAATCAATGTGGGATTGTGAGGGCCAACATCAATTACCAATATTTACTTTGAACCTCAGCTGCTGTTAACTGACATTTTGCGCTGTCAGGATTTTTAAATCTGACCACTTTCATGCAAATAATTACAAGAACTCCAGAATCTTAAGCTTGTCAGGATGGAAAAGCATCTGAAACTGCATTCAATACATGGGACTCTCCATTGAAACACAGGATAATAGTACAACAACTAGATGGGAATGGGCTTTAAGGGCCACCTATGGACAACCAGTGTAATATTGATCAATTTTGAAATGATACAGCCAGCGTTATATCAAAGGGAGTTGACCGTAGCTAGCCAAGACCCAATTCTCAGTGAGGAGTCGACTAATTCAAACAGCATTATATGGCATCAATACCACATTATGAGGGCATCATAAAATAAGAACACTATTTAGCGTCTTATAATACAGACTGTGTAAGAGCTAAAAAAAATAAATAAATAAATAAAAAAGCACATTAACATCGAACATGACAAAGAAGTGAGGCGGATCTTACCTGAGCTCATCAAGCAGCTGAATCATTTGAGTCTCATAGAAGTCAATCACATCCAACACTCTGCAGATACAAGAACAAGGACAGAATATCGGGCCCTTAAAACGTAGCAATGAACGACCATTATAGCAATCATTTCTCTTTTATATCAAATTTAAATACAAGTTTTATTTGAAATGATGTTTGCAGACAGAGACTGCAAATAGGAATAATCTACTCTTCTGTCCTCTCCCTGTTGCCTGACATCAATCCATGCATTCCAGGAGAGATTTTTGATGACACATTGTAATTTATTTCCCCTCCACCTTCCACTTCAGTTAGCAATTTCCTTGTTTCCCAGATTTCCTTTCAACAACCCCTAGAAAAGATGTGTCAACTTGTTCTAGTCAATCAAAGGTGATTGTAAAGCATTTAAATGGCTTCAGAGTAGATTCTACATGCAGGTGACCATCATGAAAGCACATAAAGAAGGCACAAAAGGTCTTGTGGCTGCACTGTATTCTGGTCTATTGAGACTACTGTCAGTGGAGCAATTTCAGGCTATTTCTGTCTCTCCCACACTGGATTTCTCCCTGTATGACTGCTGAACATCTGTGCCATGACGCTGACAATGAACAGCATGAATAGCCACGTAACTGACTCTTAGATCCAAAAGCAGACTTGGTCTTACTGCTGGTCTGCTGGAGAGTTTTGCTTGTAGATCTGCTGGATGGCCCGACTCTGCCGGGCCAATCGCCTCTCCTCTTCCTTGATGGTGAAATAGAGTTTCCTCTGAAGCTGAGCCACCATCTCCCTGTGCTCAGACAACTTCTGCTCCAGAGCCTGGCAGTGTTTCTAAAAAGACCAACAGCAAACAAGCTAAATAAAAAAATACTGAAGTATTAGAATGACTGCTGTGAAAATCCCTGAAATCTTGGTGCCCTTGAATAGGACTGGACTGACATGAGTTGTTCTAGACTGATGGATATTTTCTGGACTGAAGCTGCCAACAGCCTGTATTCAATATCTATAACTTTTACTACTTTCATACCAAAACAGAAATTGGTTGAAGTATTGCTGGAAAAGAGCATCTGAACCTTTCTGAGGTAAATATTACCTTTACAAAATGTTCTTCACAAACAAGACTTTTGAAAATTTTTGAGCAAATATATGGACATCAAATCAACTCTTTGCATACTTGGGCCTCTTGCTTTTCCTGCTGCAGTTGTTGTGTCTGGCTGCGCTGCTGGACGGCCTTGCCGAGGCATCGGTCCTCCAGGTCCTGGACTTTGGCCTTCACCCCGTCCAGCAGCTCCTCCAGCTCTGTAGCCCTCTGAGACTGACAGGCTGCCCGAGTCATGTGCTCCTGAGCCTCCTCTCTGAAGACAAAAACATCAAAATTTCTTTACCAAAACAATAGACAGACAGAGCCTGCCATTTATACCCATGGGCAATTTAGAGTCTCAGATCCACCTGATTTGCATGTGTCTGGAGTGTGAGAACAAATCCAACACAGAAAAGGCAGGGACTCAAATCAGCAACCATCTGGCTGTGAGCCCAAAAGTAGGGCTCACAGCCAGGGATCTTTACACTGATACTGTGATGAATGCCTATTATAGACCTACTGAGCAAGCAATGCAATGCTGCAAGTCCATGTCATTTTTCCAATCAATAAAAGGTTGTCACATAATTGGAAGTATGGCACAGTTTTTTGGCCTATTTGATCTCCACTATATTTATCTTTAAAGGAATACTCCAATGTTTTGGGCAAAATACCCTTTTTCCAACTTAGACAGACTGAGACAAGATGTTCAGCGGTTATAGGCGTTACCATCTAACTTCTCCTAAAATGACCCTCATTTTTTAATAAGAAATTCCAAGACGTGTATTTCAAATACACATAATACATTGTGTTAATAAGACAGCTTCAGAGTTGCTGTAAGGTTTATTTTTCCACTTTAGGCTAATGACTCCTGTAGACTTCAAGTCTTTATGCTAAGCTAACATGAGATACTACCCATCGGAACCGAAGCAGTGGATGTACAGAGATGAAAACGGTATCAAACAATTTGTCTCACTCTGGATAAGAAAAAAAGGGATATTTTGCCGAAAACGTTGGAGTATTCGTTTACAATGGAGTAGGGAAGGTGACTGGCAAAAATTGACTTATGTCAGAAAATTGGCACTTCAGTGGGCAGGTGTGAGAGAGGTGTAATTTAAATAGTCTCCCCTGCACGACCACAGCTCAGAGCTACATGCAGACAGAATACGAGGAACTTCTCACTGTTTTTGTCCTGACTGAAGGATGGCGGTGCAGAACTTTCATAGTTGCCAACTTGAAGCCATAGTGCATAACAACATATGTAACATTTCTGAACTTAGTCACTGTCTATCACCCTGCAGATTTTGCAGATCGACTGTTTTGCCCTGCTGTTGTGCTACTTTTCAGGAGTAACTGGGGATGACTGCAGATGCTTGCTTTGGAGAGGCTGTGGAGGAAATCCTCTGACCGCCTGATAAAATATGACTTGCACTGCTGACAAGCAGCTTCCCCCTTGTCATTCCACAGCTGGTGATGATCGGCTGGGTGAAATCCGGCCTCGGGCTCAAACCTCATACCTGCGCGGAGCTATATGGCAGAAGAGACGTATCCCTGTGGTACTCATCTGATGTCGACGCGATTGGATGACAAGAGGACAGGTGGTCGGCACAACACTGCCTCTGCATTATTCAAGTGGCAAGTGGATGAGAAACCCTCACAGTAATACTGTTAGGTATCTACACTTTGTAATGTTCAATGCATTCCAGCAGTTATTTTGCGGTTAAGTGCTGGAATGTATTTTGGTGTAGCCACTTTCCCTCAACTGGCTTAATCTGCTAAACCAATTTAGCAGATTGCTGAAAATCTCCCATCGAACTCCACTGCACTAACATCTTGACATGACATTGTCTTCTAGTTAACCACAAAAATAAAAAAAATAAAAAAAAATGTCTGCAAGGCTAATGGATGATGATTAAGTATCTCTAATCAGTCTTCAAAATTACAGAGATGTTGATTCCCTTCATGTCCTGTCATCACACCAAAAACGTACCATGTGTAACATAACTTCTGCAAATGTCACTGATGTGCCTGAACAATAAAAACACAGCATGACTGAAGAAAAGTTACAAATGGACCATAGCTGAGACTTTAGATTCAAGAGATCCAAGAGCAGTTTGAGCACATAGTTCTTTCTCAAAGCAACTGACAACAATCTCAGGGATGTCAGGAGTTTGAGCTCAAGTTATTTTACTGATGTGGACATGCACAGCCTGTTCAAATTACTAAAATGGTTGAGTTGGACATGGCTCAACTTGCAAACATGCTATTGTAATGATTACACTGTCTCACTTCCCCCTGTAAAACAATTCAAACACAGCAGGTCCTGCAGAGATTTCATCTACAAGAAATTTCCACAGTGACCAATATACTGCTAACAACAACTGCTAACAAGTCGTGTTCATTCACCACACCTTACTGCCGCTTTATGAATACGGATATTTGCCTTTTATACAAAAAGTGGCCATGGTTAATATAAAGTAAACAACTGGAGGTTCAGGCTCCAGGTAAATCTATTGATCTTGGGATGTCATATATATATATATATATACTACAATATATTATTATACTGCAATTCTAGTGGCATTCAATAGTGGACTGCTTTACTTGAGCTGGTTGTTGGACTGAATGAGCTCCTGAATGAGTGCCTGTCTCCGCTCAGAGTCGGCAAGCATGGTCCTCAGAGTCGTCCTGATCTCAGCAGCTGACTTCTTGTCCAGTAGAACCAAATCTAAATGCAGATGGAGAAAAATGTGATACGGTCATTCAACAATCAGGAGAATTCACACCAACCATCTGTCTCTAAAAACTGGGTATGTGCAGGTTTCTGGAAGCCAAATTTTCAAAATATTTTAATGCAATTTCCAAACAGGGAAGCATTAGTTTCATTTCATCTTACTTGTTTTTTTAACATGAAAATGGTCAAATTTTAACACTTTGGCATAAAAGGAGCATCTTCAATCAAAAAATATGGGTACTAGCCTTCAAAAACTCAAGGATTCCACATAGGTTTAAGTGAATTAAATAATAACCCTGATAATAACAAGCTACTGAGGTAAACAACGAATACATACATACACCTGGTTAAATTGTATGTGGTTAAATTCAAAAATACATTAATAATCTGCACAACATATCAACTGTACACAGCTTCAGTACAAGAATATGTATTAACCTTCAAAATGACGTGCCAGCTGAATTTTTGCTAGTAAGTAGTGACCACTGTCCCCTACCTGAGAGGTTCTTATTCTCAACAGGATCAGCAAAGTACACTGGCTTAAATCCATGATGCTGGAGCAGTTTGTTCACACCATCCCACTCTGTCTCCTCCTGCTGTAAAAGACACAAACAATACAGAAGGGGAAAAAAACTACATATACAATAGAGTGCAGAACCTTTCAGCTAGAAAAAGTGAGCCCAGTGAAAAATCCATGGATTGAGCCCAACCTGAAACTGCCTGTATGTCCACAGAAAAACATAAGTCTTGTCTCTAGAGAGCAAAAAGGAATTTACACTCTTGCTGTCCATCTCCATCCAATCAGTGAAACACTTAACTACTCAAAAGAAACATTGGTTGTAATCGTTAGACTGAAAATATTAGTAGCTGGCTTGCCAGTTTTTTCAGTTCAGCTTGTAAGCGAGCCTTTAGGTGCCTTCCTTGAATGAGCAAGCTCCAGTCAAAAGCCACATACTGTATTAAGTTACTATCACCCCCCACTTTCTGAGAGGAGCTGCCAAACTGCCAAAGCAATCAGTGAAAGATGACCCATTCATCCCTGTTTGTTGGTCTGTCTCAACACACACACACACACACACACACACACACACACACACAGGCTTACCTGTTCCATCATATCACCCTGGCTGCAGGAAACAAGATAAAACACAAGTTAGTCCCAATGAAACCATAAAACTTAACTCAATTCAAAAAACAGTCAATTTAAACTTATTTGCATACTGACAATCAAACACACCCTGCACAACATGGCTTAAGATCTATTTCTAACTGCTAAGCTGGTCTAATAAATACGGCATAGAAGTGACCAACCATAAATTACTTTAATTTCAATAAACCCCAAACCTTTACAATTGTGCTCACAACTGTTTTTAACGGTTATGCTGAAAATTAAGAAACGGAAGTCAAACATCTTTAAAAACTGACATTAACTAAAATAAGGGCAGCTTTGATCTACCTGATGGATGACGAATAGAATAGTGGGTTGTAATAATTCATAAAAGTTCCTAAGTCGTGCTCTTTAAACTGAGAACGTTTCTCAACAAGCAAGACAGTTTTAACCCGCCATATTTTTCAATAAAGTTGGTGCTGCATTTTCTCCATACAAGAAAAGAAGTTATCGGCGCTGGCGGGACATAGTTTCTAGCATTTTTCAATGTGCAGGAAACTGGTAAAATAGTGAACCTGCATGCTAGCGCTCAGTGAACGAACTCACCGCTAAATATCTCATATTTAGCTATTTGCCGTTAAAATAGGGCACTTCGCACTTCAATTACAGTTTAAAACCATGCAAGGAGCAGTGAGGCACATTTTAATTACATTCTGATTTCCAGGGGTTATCAGTTGTTATTTATTTTGCTGCCCGGATCAATGAAAATAACTGTAGCTACATACCTACTTCAGTAGTATTTACTTTTTCAAACTACAGGCTCGTCACAACCAAACTGTGCCGGAAGTGTTCCTCTGCCTGCACTACACCGGCAAAAACAAGACTTCCGGTTCTATTGTTCAGAATAAAAGCGTCGTTTCATTAATAATGACGAAATAAAACTTACATTTGTACAAAAAGCAGCAACAACAGCTACAGTAACAGCAACAGCAGCAGCAACAACAACAATAATAATAATTATTATTATTATCATTATAAAAATGAAAAAAAGAACTGTGCTGACAATCACCATGCGGTTTAAGATGAAACATAAAAGATATATGAGATAAAATTCTTTAATGGAAGGAGTTATAAGCTGCATACTGTATTATTATCAATGCTCTCACTTTTTTTGGCACGTCTGGAATGAGATGATCAGTAATCGGTAACTATAACTGAACAAACAGATGTGACTAAACATAAAAATACAAATTATAAATAAGTGCAAAATGACTAATTATCTCAAATGACAATAACAGTGAGAGTACATTTACTTGTTTCTCATTCTCAAAAAAAAAAAAAAAAGAGTACAAATGAGTAAACACTAGCAGACAAATGGTTGATTACAATTTGACTGTTCCAGGAGCGACCGGTAGATGGCAGTCTATAATTAAAATATAAGTGGGGAGATGTAGCTATACCTTTATTCTGCTGACTAATGGGTGTATATTAGAAACATACACAAATGCATGATGAATACAGGATAAGCACATACTTCAAATGTAAAAGCTTTACATAATTAAATGTAATATACATAACAAAATGGGCCCTGGACAAGCAATTGGACACTTGACTTAGCCCTGAACTCCCCAGACAAACTGCAAGGCCAGGTGGGAAACTTAAATCGCCTTTGGAGCAGCATTTTGTACATACAACATAGAAAAGTGGAACATAAGACGTGAGGGTATTAAACACAACTCAACAGACAATTTAAACAGGTTAAGAGCCAGTTAAGTAGAGAAAAATAAAAACATAAATTCCAGTATTGTGAGAAGGTAAAATAAGAGAAGTATACTAAAATACTAAAAATATGAATTATATGCAGTAAATAATGCATAACAGATAAAAAAAAATCATTGAATTTAATGGGCCTCCTTAAACTGGTACCAACACTGACAGCTAAAGACACTGAGAGATTGGTTTTAGTGTTGCTGAGTTTAGTGTAACTGAGTTTTCACTTTCATTAAATTGAATGAATAAGTTATGAATGACAAGATTTTGTTTCTATATATCCCATGTAACACCACCTTTCCCTCCCTCCCCAGAGAGAAAAGAGGAAGACAGCAGGTCTCAGATAAAGTGATGCTGCGCTGAACCATGGCAGCCACAAGATGGCAGCTACGTTCAGCACTTCTTCACAGTGGAAGGCATTTTCTCCCAGGACCCATCTGTACCTCATTCACCAGGGTGCAAATGTTTAATTATGTTTTATTAATAATTGTCCAGTTGTAAAATATGGCAAAGAATGTGTGACAAAGCCTTAATAATTCCTTGTCAATATGTCATACACAGAACATGGTAGTATTCCTATAAAGAATGCAATAAGGAGTTGCAGCAGTTTTAAGAGAATTTTTTTCTCATGCCTATTGATATTTATTTAGCACGGTGCGCTGAAATCCACTTAGATCACAAAACCTAAATCTGTTAAAACAGCATTAATTATGCCTTAATCTATCCCTGAAAATACACCCAACACCTTACGCTACATTAAGTGCACCTTTAAAAGAAAAAGAGACCCATTAAAATGTTAAAGGAAAACACAATCCCTTAAAAACACATCAATTTCAAATTATCAATCCAATTGTAAGGAGTATAAGGATTTTGGGGTTTTTGTCCCTTGAAAACTCTGTAAACCATGCACAAAACATATCAATAAAATCTTAGAATATCCATGAATTAACCAATTAACTATACCCTTAAAAACCCATAAAACAACACCTGAATTACCTCATGGGAAATTAAGAAATTAATTTTAATTTTAAATGAATTTTAAGATAAAAAATTAAGGTGTTTCATATCCTTGTACCTCAATGGGAGAGAGCTGTGGTGTAAATATGAAGTTTCTATGTACTGTCATTGTATTGCTCTTGGGGTTATTGTCATTAGTAATACCTGTGTTCACCTGCTGTTCATGTCAAAATAGCTGGTGTGAAAAAGTATAACCTGATGTAGAAGCAATCATAATAATCCAACCCCTTATAGACAAATACAGCAAATGTTAAATGTAATATATAATGATTAAACCCAGCTTCATGTCTCACATTAACAGCCCAAACCCACTTTGGCATGGTAAATACTGATATCTTTTCTCTCCATCATGGATATCTAAAATTTAAATGCCACTGAGATTGCATACGGATGTTGTCGCTTATTCTTGAACTTTTGCTAGACAATAGCATTTGCAAGCTGGTGGCAATGTCTGCCACAGGTGGACAGCCATATTGCATGGAAAGGTCAAACATATCATGAATCAAATACATTAAAATGCAAATGGTGCCCGGCACGGATAGTCTGTCTGTTGTTGTTTTTCAAATTGATTTTATATGGCTTAAAGGTCTAGCAGATGGGAATTCCCTTGACAGAGATGATTCCTCTGATGTTATCCTTTACAATAATTTAGTGTATAGATTTGGCTCTAAGACATTTTTTGAATTCATCTGTAAAGTTTGCATCATATATACAGCATTGCAAAAAGTGCAAAAGATCCACACACATAGCATTAGTCCAAGTAACTATTGGCAGCCTTGTTAGATTGACTAGATTAAATGTTCATTCCTGCTACTCTGACTCAGCTGTGGTTACAAGGTAAAGCCTTACACAATATTATATGCAAGTTCAATCTGCTTTTCTGGCATCCTCCTGTTTTTCTATATTGTGTCCCTGAGGGCTTAGATCTTTTATTTGTTGGCTGAATAGCAACCTGACCCGACCTACATTACCTGTATGGTGCAAACCGAAGCCCGCTCCATCTCTGCTGCTGCTCTGCGTCGTATGTGACTGTTCAATTCAATTCAGTTCAATTCAAACAACTTTATTTATCCCAAATAGGGCAATTCAGTTTGCAGTCTTCAGTCAAATAAAACACAAAAACAAATAAAAGACAACACGTGTCAACCAAACAATTCACTCTGTCAGTGGTAGCAAATCAGTGTGGAGACAGCAGCAGCATCCAGACCCCACATGGACCATAGTGCAACAAATCATAAGAACAACAAAGATTTAACAGCTTGATAGCTGAAGGAATAAAAGAACTGGCGTATCTATTTGTTTTCCTTGGGGGGGCAAGATACTGCCGTCCTGAGGGCATTTTACAGAACTCCTGACCAAGTATATGGTCATGATGGCCCATGACCTGTCTGGCTTTCTGGACTACACATTTTTTCCAGAGGGAGTTCAGGTCTGTCAGCTGAACTCCGATGATCTTTGAGCAAACTTTGACAACGCTGCTGAGACTATTCTTCTTCTTTACTGACAGTCCATAAAACCAGCAAATAAAAGAAAAAGTTAAAAGACTTTCCATATACGAATGATAAAAACTACACAAAATGCTCTTAGAAACATTAAAAGAACTGAGCTTATGCAACAAGTATATCCTTTGTTGACCCCTTTTCACAATTGACTCTGTGTTTATGTCAAACTTAAGTTTGGAGTAAAACATGGTTCCTAGGTACTTATATGTTTCAACAATCTCAATGTCATCTCCATAGATGGTGCTGGCTACTGGCTTAGGGCAATTCCTCCTGAAATCAATCACTAACTCCTTAGTTTTGGTCACATTAAATCCAGGGAGTAATCATCACACCAGTTCACAAATGAGGAAAGTGCACAGCTGTGATCTGATTGGGCCCCCTGAAGAAGTGATACAAGGACAGTGTCGTCCGAGAATTTTACAAGATAGCTGTCCTCTTGCAAACTCCTACAGCTGTCTGTATACATGATGAATAACAAAGGAGAGAGGACACCTATGAATGTATGCTTAGTAGAGTAAGTGATGACGGGGGGAGGGGGTGACCTCTTGGGACAGGTTTTGGGACTACATAAAGGTAGATAATGACTCCCACTGGGACTCTGATTTTCTTGTTTTGTTTTGCTTGCTTTGTTTTGGTATGAGACTGGTAACTCCTTTAAATTCCTAGGAATAATAGAGAATACAGAGCACTGACGCCCTGGTTATATATGTATGCCTGTATGGGACAGGGTATTTGCCAGGATTTTTATTTTTTTATCACTTTGGATTCTTTTAATTACCAATTAGTTAATGAAAAGAGAATGTAAGAATTAAAAGGCAGTGCAGTCAAATTTAATAGCTTTTCAATGCATATGGCAATAAACTACTTGAACTATCTTTCTAACTATGTTTAAATTTGCCAATTCTCATGTTACAAGTAGAGGTATTCCTCATGAACTGTATTCCTAAGAGGGTGAAAAAGCCTCTGAACCCGCATGAAGACAGCTGTGACACTAAATTTCTCCATTCCACATTAAATATCGGTCAGTCAGTGTTGTTCACTGCCTTCATGATGGGAGCATTTCCCTAAGCACAGCTTCAGAGAAACAGTCAAATTTTAGTTTCAAATTTTATTTGTTTAGCTTCATTTAAAGACCTATGCCAGAGTTTCTCTTAGAGGAGCTGCAAACCCACCTGAAACATTTTCACATTTATATAAATACATATCTATCTATCTATCTATCTATCTATCTATCTATCTATACACACACACACACACACAGATAGATAGATAGATAGATAGATAGATAGATAGATAGATAGATAGATAGATAGATAGATAGATAGATAGATAGATAGCATGTGTAAGCTTAGAAATAAAGTCAACTTAAATAAATGCTTCTGGTAGTTAATGATTTTTATATTGATATAATGATAATAATAATAAATAGTAGTGGTGGTAGTAGTATTGTTGCTGTTATTGTTAAGAAAATGTGAAAATGGAGTTTTTATGCTGTAGTTTTACTCACCGCAATATTGTTACATGTCATTAACCTTCCTTGTCCACTTGTGTCTAAAGTAAAACTTCCCACAGCACTGCCCCCTCCAATTTCGTGGGCCTCAAGCTGAAATCCAATGAAGGGGTCTCCCTGTATGGTCACTGAAGAGAAAATGTATGTAAGTGGACTCAGTGTTCAAATGGTAAGTTATTAATGTCTATGATCTACACACCGTATTCAAAACTTGTCTAAGGCTGTATTGCATCATTCTTTACTTGTGGAGAAATTGGTATCTTTCCCTACTCTACAATACATTTATCCATGTATAATTGTCTGCTGCGAGATGCTGAGTCTAGAATGAAGCTCTTGTTCTTTGATCCTGAATAACTGACACTAAAACTCAAATGCTGGGGCGGCACATAACGTGGGAGTAGACCATTCAAAAGGTGTAAACCAATCAGATATCTCTTTGCAACAGAGAGGAGGTTTTTTTCTGAACCATGAATTAGAGCCATGGAGTAGCCACTAAAAATATTCTGATCTAAACGTCATAAAATAACATTTGGAAAATTAGCCATCAAAAAGTCCCTTTAAATATGTGATTTAAAAATCACAGCAAAAAATAGACACATGCAGCATGGGGCAGGGGTTTTCATCCCTTTTCATGTTCTGGACCCCCAAGTTGACTTTTATTAATCCACAGACCCCATTTGAAGGGATAAGTGTTGTGTTGTTGTGTTAAGTATTAACATTATTTTTAACATTATTTAGACATCATACTTGAACACTGACAAACAGATTGAAAGCGTTGAGATTAATAATGCTAAAATCCTATTTTTTTAAATATATATTTTTAATTTCTGGTCAATTAAATTACAGTGAAATAAAACTTCCTTGTTTTGCTCAACCCCTTACTCTCTCCCCATCGACGTGTGTGCTGCGCTGAGCAAGATCAATGCACGCAAGGCTGCTGGCCCTGATAGCATCCCTGGACAGGTACTCAGGGCCTGCGCTAGGCAGCTGACTGAGGTCCTGACAAACATCTTCAACCTGTCGCTGGCCCAAGCTACTGTCCCCATGTGTTTCAAAACCACCTCCATTGTGCCGACGCCAAAACAAACCACTGCAGCGAGCCTAAATGACTACCGCCCTGTTGCACTGACCCCCATCATCATGAAGTGCTTTGAGAGGCTGGTCCTGGCTCATCTCAAAACCTGTCTACCTCCCACTCTGGACCCCCTCCAATTCACCCACCGCCAGATCAGATGTACAGAGGATGCCATCTCGACGGCGCTCCACTCTGCCCTCTCCCACCTGGACGACAACACCTATGTTGGGAATGCTGTTCATCGACCCTCCTCCATCGATACACCTCCTCAACCCTCACCCTGAATACTGGTGTTCTACAGGGCTGCGTGCTGAGTCCTCTCCTCTACTCCCTGATCACCTACGACTGCACGCCTGTACATGGTTCCAATACCATTATCAAGTTTGCAGATGACACAACATTGGTGGGCCTTACTAACAACAATGATGAGCCAGCCTACAGGGAAGAGGTCCAACACCTGGTGACGTGGTGCGCCAATAACAACCTGGCCCTCAACACCAAAGAGCTCATTGTGGACTTCAGGAAGACCAAAGGCTGCATGCACAACCCCATCCATATCAATGGAACGGAGGTTGAGCGTGTGGCCAGCTTCAAATTTCTGGGTGTCCACATGTCTGAGGACCTCTCTTGGACCCTCAACAAAAACAACTCTGATAAAGAAGGCACACCAGCATCTCTTCTTCCTGAAGATACTGAAGAAAATCCACTTGTCTCCTAAGATCCTGGTGAACTTCTACCACTGCACCATCGAGAGCATCCTCACCGACTGCATCACAGTCTGGTATGGCAAATGCTTTGTCTCAGACCGGAAAGCATTGCAGAGGGTGGTAAAAACTGCCCAATGCATCATCAGTACTTCACTTCCTGCCATCGAGACCATCCACCACAAGCAGTGCCTGCAGAGGGCGCGCAGCATCGTCAGAGACACCTCTCACCCCAGCCACAGCCTGTTTTCCCTCCTGTAGCGCCTCCCAGAGAGGAGGCGCTACAGGATCTTTGTTCTTCAATCTTCATTCCAGGACCAGCAAGCTCAGGAACAGCTTCCTCCCCTCAGCTGTCACCTTACTGAACTCTGCACCACCACCACCATCAGAATGTGTATATACTGTATATATCTTGTATCCTATATCATACTGTTACATACACTCTTTATACTGTTTATACTGTTCATACGGTTATTTATCTCTCATCTCTATATTTATATTATCTATTTTTATCTAGTTAATTATCTAACACACTTAGATTACCTTCAGTTTATTCTATTGATACACTTAGCATGCTCATACCTCTCTGTTCATACTGTTAATACTGTATGAACTGTATCACTTATTCGCCTTGGATATTCATATATCCTGCATTCTTGCATACACTGTTAATACTGTTAATGTTAATACTGCTCATCCTGTATATATCTTGTGTTTATATCTTAGCATATTCATGCTGCCCTTATAGTTATTCCACTTAGACTTTTTTTTTTTTTTTACACTGCACTGCACTTGACTGCTTCTTTGCACTTCTGGTTAGATGCAAAACTGTATTTCGTTGTCTTAGCACTAGTACTTTGTGCAATGATAATAAAGTTGAATCTAATCTAATCTAATCTAATCTAATCTAATCTAATCTAATCTAATTTGATGACCTCGTGGAAGCACCTCAAGGCTCCCTGGGGATCTCCCAAAGTGGGGACCCCACTTTGAAAATTACTAGCAGGGCATTATTAAAAAAAATGGCCGCAAAT
>OMKZ01054935.1:0-10023 GCA_900302535.1 Neoniphon sammara | reverse complement strand
GGTAGTGGGAGCAGCAGTGGTAGTTGGAGACTTGGTTGTTACGGTAGTGGGAGCAGCAGTGGTAGTGGGAGACTTGGTTGTTACGGTAGTGGGAGCAGCAGTGGTAGTGGGAGACTTGGTTGTTACGGTAGTGGGAGCAGCAGTGGTAGTGGGAGACTTGGTTGTTACGGTAGTGGGAGCAGCGGTGGTAGTGGGAGCAGCGGTGGTAGCGGGAGCAGCGGTGGTAGTGGGAGCAGCAGTGGTAGTGGGAGACTTGGTTGTTACGGTAGTGGGAGCAGCAGTGGTAGTGGGAGACCTGGTTGTTACGGTAGTGGGAGCAGCAGTGGTAGTAGGAGCAGCAGTGGTAGTGGGAGACTTGGTTGTTACGGTAGTGGGAGCAGCAGTGGTAGTTGGAGACTTGGTTGTTACGGTAGTGGGAGCAGCGGTGGTAGTAGGAGCAGCAGTGGTAGTGGGAGACCTGGTTGTTACGGTAGTGGGAGCAGCAGTGGTAGTGGGAGACTTGGTTGTTACGGTAGTGGGAGCAGCAGTGGTAGTGGGAGACTTGGTTGTTACGGTAGTGGGAGCAGCGGTGGTAGTAGGAGCAGCAGTGGTAGTGGGAGACTTGGTTGTTACGGTAGTGGGAGCAGCAGTGGTAGTGGGAGCAGCGGTGGTAGTGGGAGCAGTGGTTGGTTGCATTGGTGATGTTCTCTCCACCATAGTGACCAACTCTGCAATCCAGTATGTGTCAGATGCAATCATAAATGTTCTGTGGGAAGACAGGACAGATAGTTTGTGATCAGTGCCACAGATTAAATGGGGAAGTCCATTAGGGAAGTGGAATATTAAGCCCAGTATTAGGTGTCATGAGCCCTTTGCATTGCTATACATCTTGTTTTCCACACTGCCAGTTGTTGCGTGAGGAAGACACTGACTATTAAATAAGGAGCCAATAATTCAGCGTCTTCATGTCTCCACTGTACTGACAAACTTTAGTGGGTCAGTTTACTGTAGCTATAGTGTATTCTCTGTCATTTTAGGGTGACATCTGTGTAGGCTGAATAACATCACAACATAGTGAGAAGAGAATAAACAGGATGGACATTTTGGACTTTTACCAATGGATGACGTTTTATAAAAATTCAAATAATCTGGAACTGGATAAATCTCTTCTATAGTTTTGTGTTGCTACATGCAAGTTGAAGCCAAATATGTTGTAGCTGTATTATTTGCAGAACTTGGCCAATAAAACTAATTCTTATTTTGATTCTTATAATTGTGCAAGATGATTAAGTTGTGCAAAAAAGACTTACAAAAAAAAAAAGACGAATGGGGGACCTGGAGAAGGTGCTGTCCAGACTGCGCTCACACTTGTCTTTGTAGTCCTGTCAGCCTGGATCACTGCACCACCCTTAGTGGTTGAGGAAAGTAACATGCAAAGCAAATTAATCCTTTGACATTTTTTTGCTGGATCTTGTTGACAGTTTACACCAGAGAGTCTGTATATAGAGATATTCACCTACAAGAATATCTGAGGCCACCTCCAGGGGTCAAAGTAGAGCTCTAAGACTGGACCAAACAGAGTAAAATCAACAGCAGTCAGTGGGACTTTTCCATAAAATCAGCTTTTTAAATTATATGTGCTTGGATGAGTGAAACCTGAAACCATTTAGGAAGAAAGAAAAAATGTCCCCCTCCGGTTATATAACTGGTCAACATCACATAGCCTCAATGGTAGTGGATATCTTGAAAGTTTCATAATTTTTATGGCTTTCACATTAGCTTGCAGTTATGTCTTCATTATAAATAACTGTGTACTATGACAGTAACAGTCCAGGTACTTGTAAAAATTTGGAATCAAATGTAGTGATCACCACTGACTGCCATATATTCTACTCTGTTCAACACTGCCCCTGATGGCCAAAAGACTGTACTGCACCCCTTTTCTCACAGCAGTCAATGGCCATGGTTTGGCTAATTCTTCTCTCAGCAATGACTCTGACCAGTTAAAGATGATTTGGCAGAGGGACCTTGGTGGAGAGATTGAAAGTGATAGATGGGCAATAATTGTGGCTGAGTGTGGTAAATATGTGAGAGAGGCAAGGCGTAAACTTACGCAATATAATGTATTACATAGATACTATTACACACCATCTAGTTTGTATAGGATGAAACTACTGGGTGATGATTTGTGTTGGAAATGCAAAAAGGAAACTGGAACTTTCATCCACTGTATATGGGAATGTGTTTTAATCAGATCTTTCTGGACTCAGATTCTAAATATTTTAAGTAACTGGCTCGGAGCAGAAATCTCCTCAAATCCAGAGCTCTGCCTACTGGGGAATAAATCTCAGTTACCCAATACAACCAAATGTAACTTTTCTGTAATTTTGGTGGGTGCAACAACAGCTTGTTGAGTCATTTTAAGACATTGGAAGGCATCAGAAATTCCACATGTGAAAGAATGGGTCTGTGCAATGACTGAAACTGCAATTCAATTCAATTCATAGACCATAGTGCAACAAATCACAAGAACAACAAAGAAAATGATAAAAAATAAATACATTTTACATGTTACCTAATTGCTGCTATCAGCAGCATTTAACAGCTTGATAGCTGAAGGAATAAAAGAACTGGCGCATCTACAGTATTTGTTTTCCTTGGGGGGGCACGATACCGCCGTCCTGAGGGCATTTTACAAAACTCCTGACCAAGTATATGGTCAGGATGGCCCATGACCTGTCTGGCTTTCTGGACTACACGTTTTTTCCAGAGGGAGTTCAGGTCTGTCAGCTGAACTCCGATGATCTTTGAGCAAACTTTGACAAGGCTACTGAGACTATTCTTCTCCTTTACTGACAGTCCATAAAACCAGCAAATAAAAGAAAAAGTGAAATGACTTTCAATATACGAACGATAAAAACTACACAAAATACAAAATATCATTAGTAACACCTGTGTTTGCCTGCGGTTCCATTTCAAAATGGCTGCTGTGAAAAAGGTCTATTGTTCATTTAAATCCCAGAGCATCCCAGAGTTGTTTTTTTTTTTTTTTACCACTGTATATGCATGAGCAGCCACCCTACCTTGCCATAAATAGCTGCTGAGCCTTGAAAACATTCATTAGCCTGGGTTTCAGTAGTGAGTTTTACTGTTGCATGATGGTCTGATTATTTTTTAAGCTATGGACTGTACCATCCTGACAACAATAAAATACACTGTATACTTGTATTTTTTGGCATGACAGTGGTCAAATTTAAAGAAAGTAAATATTGGTACAAAATATCAAGCATCAGCGCTAAATGTATCGGCTTTGAAAAACCTGTGTTAGCCTTACCTTAAGCCTGACTATCTGAATTGACTTGAAAATCTCATTACGTAGGTGTGTAGTATAAAAATCGTAAACTTCTCATGTCAGTGTAGACACACCTGGCTCCTCGTGTGAGAGAGTCTGGTGTTCATAGATCCAGCAAGGAAAGGTCATCGTCATTTAATAATGGCATTGGGATAGAACGAGCTGAAGAGCCTGGCTACTCACTGTGTCACTGCATACATCAACTCTGCTGAGCAGAAAATTAAAATGGAAATTTAGGCCTTGAACAAAGTACAGGGTCCCATTGACCTATGCTGTATGATTTATGTGAGGTGATCACAACTCTTTGCTGGTACCTAGGTGACTGAGCTTGTTGGATGCTAATACTACCACTAATCACCATCATTTTTAAGAGACTGTGCTTTGAATTTCAGTTGGATCCTTCTTTTATTGATCATTGATAATGAATGGGCATTGTCTGGATATAAAAATCAATAACCTATTAGCCTATAAGCCTATTAAGCCTATTAGCTTGTGTATACATCCCCAAACCAGTGTATATAAAAACTGGATGTCAACCAATCATTGTTGTCCACATCTAACATGATGGATATAATGCAGTTTGGTTGATTATTCATTGTACAACTGATCAATACTCTGTGCTAATAAATGGGAACACCTTGAACTGAACTGTCTCTACTGAGATATAGTGATCAGATTCCATGTAAGTATACACAAAGTTGGTTTATTATGATTTCAGTGGAGGGTTTTGTGTCACATGCTGCTTCACAGGCTTTTATGCCCTGACAAGACTAAGGTTCCAAAGGCTACTTTTAATTTTTTGACTTTTTGCCATGAAAATAGACAAATTGAAAGATACTGAATACTGACATGAACTATCATCAAACTTTGTCCAAAAATATTGGCTTTCAAAAAGCTATATTGATCAAATTAAAGCCTGAAAAAGTCTGTTCTATGAATGGGATGAGGATGCTCAGTCACAGTCAGTTGAATGAAAAAGCAACTGAATAGCAGGAAGAGGATGCTACCCTGTCTACCTTTATGAAACACCCTATTGTTACAACACTGGTCCCAGTAGAGGCTCCTTATGTCTTGTGCTAGAGTGCTGTATGACGATCAATGTCTGTTACACTTCTTGCATTCAAACCAACTATCAGACTCCAACTGATATGAAGTTACAGTTACAATGTCTGTTATCACAAATTAAAAATCCTAGAACAAGACTGTTAAATTTATGATTCCTGTTCCATTTACTGCTAGTCAGATCAATATTATATGGTCATCTCATATGGAAAAAATATCACACCATACTCCTTTCAAAAATCTGGAAACGCAGTGTGTTCTCATTTATCGACAGAAGTTTATACCTAATAATACATGACTTGAAGCTTTCGGAGCCATTTTTCAGCTTTGCATTAATCCAATCCACCAGGTGGTAGATAATTCAATAAAAGCAAAGAATGAAACCATCATAGAAATGGAATTCAGCATGACGCTCTCTCCATTAAAGAAACAACACATCAGGGAAATCAGAGCGAAGGCGACAGTGTTTCACACTCGTAGTTGCACAACTTAATATTTTTTAACACTGAAAAGTATAAAGGAACCTTTATGCTGTTACTTAAACATATGATTGTCAATATCCCAGCTGTTACGCTCCAGCAAATTGGATTATGTGAATGCCTAGAATGCACAAGTTGTGCTGCCATCAGGCCTGCTGAAGCACACTCTAAAAAATATGGCGCCTTTGAAATAATCTGGACTAAATGCTGTGAAAATTGGGAAACATTTACCTCCAACGCCAACTGTCAGGGGACTCAGCTTAATCCATATGGTCTTGGAATGGCGTTCTAGCTCACCCACTACTATTAGTACAAGTAAAGTGTAAAGTGAATTAGAGTAAATTGTAGAGTAAATTCCAGCAATTAGGACAAAGATTTATTGGTAAAACACTCAATGCACTTTGGAACATAACCTTCATTCAGGTTTGTAAAACAATTAATCTAAAAGCATACATAAATACAGCAAACTAAAATTAACCAAAAGAGTAAGAGACAAGATAATTAATAGCCTGTAGATTACACATAAATGCACACACTGTATAGCTTCACTGAGCCATAGAGAAGCTGAGGATATGGATATGTGATTTTGTAGACACTGAACAGATCAAATCTAACCGAGGAGGTCATAATGTTGACCATTTTAGAAAAAGACAGGAGGAGTTTTTGATTTTTTATATTAAAGGATGCACTTATTAAGTGCATCCTTATAAGGCACTTTTTTTTTAACCAAAATACAGTGAAGTAATTATTTTTTTGATATCTAAAGGTATATTGGCTGCATGTCATTTAGCTGACATGCACCCCAAAGCTTTCTGCTATGACATTTGGCTGTAGCTGGGTTGTATGGAAAAGTACATTCATTTTGACTAGAAAAATAGGTTTCAACCAAACTAGCTCTATAAAACCACAATTCATCACCACATCTGTGTGTGCGGTGTTGTTATCCCCTATCTGTGTTTTCAAGTCAAAGTACTCAACAAAATTTAAAATTTATCCACTTTTGAGGGATTGCAGGTAGCCGGCGGTTAGGATGTTCTCCCACTTACGATTTATCAAAATATAAGTTTCATACGCCATAGAGATCCTGGCATTTTCCTCATCTGTCATCTTAATATGGACCTGTCATTTTGTCTTTTATTTACTTAACTGTATAGCCACATTTTGGCTCATATACTCAAATACACATCAGTTTAGCTGGTTATTTTATTTTGGTAAAAAGGGCGGTTGGAGACATCTTTGATGTTGAGAATTGATGGAGGTGCGCTCTCTCTCTCTATCTCTCTCTCTCTCGCCTATAATGTAAATTAAGGTCCTGCTCATAATGTGAATTAGATACTATTCGATTATTTATTTATGTTTATATTTTTACAGTTGGGCTTCTAAACCTTTTTTCTAAATTAAATGTAAATTAAATTTAAAATGAAACAATGTATTATTTATGGCTATTATCAAAGGCAAACTCAATGTAGAAAGATAGGGCTTGCAGTAGTAGCGACGCAGCAGAGACGCTGCCAGTGTGGACGCCAACACACGTGTGAGCCGCAGCAGCTCCATAACGCAGCCGCCACGCAGCCATGACGCATCCTGTGCAGACAAGGCCTTAGACTGTATTTTTCCTTGTCGTGGCTGGTTTTTATATATCTGTTTCAGATGAAAACCCTGTATCCTGGTCTATTTGGTAGATGGTCCATGGTTGGAATGCATCCTTGTCAGCCACACTACCAACCATTCCCAATTACATTTCCCAAGGGCACAAATGAGGATTTTAGAATATGAACATTATCACAGATAGTTCTGGAACTATTCGTGATGGAAATGGCTAACAGGATAGCAGAGGGAGACATGGAGACAGACGTATTCTGATGTCCATATATATATATACACAGCAATGTTGAAGATGCTATGTAGGATGCGTATTTGGTTGGCAAACATGGAATGCATAGCTTGGCTAGCTATCTTTTTTTTTTTTTGTCTTTACATTTTATATTATATAATAATTTATAGTTGAGCAGGGTGGAGTTGAAAGAGTAGTGCAGCGCAAGGCATTTTGGTTGTCCGAGTATTTAAATATAGCAGTCTCTTTGAAGGGGGACTTTTTCTACAAAATTTCTAAAATTAATCTTTCCGCTTCTTACAAATTTTATGTAAACAGACAAAATGAAGTGTGTTTAAAGGTTACAAAGTGGTACTTTACTTTAGGTGTCTGTGTCTTTGTACCTTATATTTTAAAAGATCTATCGGCTGAACTCAAATCAGCCTGGAGGAACTTGTGCTCCTACATGGCCCTCACATCCACACTTCATGGAACCACAGTCACGTTCATAACCCTTGTTTTTCTCTCAATTGTATTTACCAGCTCTCTCCAGTTGATTAATAACTACTACACCTGCCTTTCATGAAAGGTATGGATGAGAGGGGAAATTGTGGGACAAAAGAAAATGTTTGTGGGAAATATTGTTATCGACAAGTGTGGCAGTACACACTACAGAAGCTTATTACCTCAAAGCTCTGCTGCAGTTACTGAACAGCACTGTTTGCTGAGTCCATAGCTGCTTCCCATGCAAGACATTTTCAAACAAGGCAAGGAAAGCAAAATTATAGAGAAGCTGAAACCATTTGAGAAGGAAAAATCATGGGAGGATTACAGGGATGGAATCATGACGACCTTTTCTGACTTTTAAACAACATAGTTCTCTGATTCAGGGAAAGGATTTGTGTGCTTTTTTATCAGGTCAAAAATATATACATGTTTTTATGTAAAGCTGTTGCAAATATGCACTTAGTACCTAAACCCCAAAGAGAATACATGCACCATTACACTCAAATCCAGTTTTATTGTACATTTTTTTACAATAGCATCTGAAAATGCTCAAAACCCACTTCCCTTCACAAAGCATTTGCTTACTCATTTGAAGGTATTTGTGGGTGTGGCTTTGCAGTGTTGGTGCTCTGAGATTGAAAGACAAAGAAACATTGGTTGGAGCGGTTCTCTTTACCATCTGCTAGTAACAGTATGTACATTTAAGTTCATGCAGAGGCCCATTAGGTGGGTAATGGGGTTTGATTGCTCCAGAAACGAGCTGTGACAAAGGAGGACATGTCCTAATGGATGGACAACTTCAGCAGCATAGCCAGAGAACTTGATGGAGGGGACAGGATACTTGGACTCCAAAGTCTGCTTCTTCAGGTATTATGTATAGGAATAGGCTGGAATAAAACTATCCTCATTTATATTTATCTCATTTAACAGGAGTCACTTCTTCACTTTCATATTTTTTAACTGAGCTATAACAAGGACTGACAGGAGGCTGAACATGAAATTTAAAGAATTATAGGCTGTTGGTGTTGCGGTGATTTTATTGTTATCTTTGCCAGATTATGTGTTTGGTCAGGTGTGTCTGTCTGTCTGTCTGTCCGTGGCTAATCTTGCAAACTACTGGGCCAATCAGCCTAATTTTTTTTGTGCAGTTATGACTGTATGATGAAGAACCTCTTGTGGTTGCAGTGATTCAAAAACTTTGAAAAATGTTTGTTCTTGCTATTTACGCTCCCCTAGTCCATTCATTGTCTAGCACACTCAACCATCAATTTTTCTTTCACAGGTGAAAAAAACCAGGACATGTGTTACGTTTTCTGGATTAGTTTATAAAACACACTGCTAATCAAGAAAGTCAACAGAACCCAGAGCAGACACACAGGAGAACAACACTGTAAAAAGTGTCAGAGGCTAATGGAATCTGTTTTATAATTATAGATATGTTTCAAGGAAATATTTTTACTTACATAGACCTTAGAAGTGTAAGTGATGTTACATAAGGCAAAAAAAAAAGTTTTTCTTTTTTAGCACAATACAGTTGTGTTGAATTGACCTGAATATATCAGCCAACCAATGAATCAATCTAACCCTGAAGAAGACGTCAGTACAGCTAATCTTCACAAACTTGGTTCACTTATCCATGGGGAAAGCTCGTGGAACGAACCCAGTCTTCTGCTTAAATTCCCATAGTAGTTACCATAGAGCTGTCAAACAAACATCAAATATCAGAACTGGTTTCTGGTCTTGTTCCCAAACTGCAGTATAGCTCAGTGCAATTCTATAGTAATTTTGTGTGTAGCACATTTATGCCTGTTCCTATGCATGCAAATTTAGATCCTGAACTTGGCTTGCAGACAAGGAAGTGACAGTTCCCCTAACGGCTATGTGCGTACCTGTGTACCTGGAACCAGTCCACCTTATGTTCCCATACTGAAGGTTCATCTTGACTCAACTTGCCCTGAGATAACTTCTATTATGATTTGGTGCTATATAAGTAAAATTGACCTGACTTGAATCTTGTCATACTCATTTTCAGTGGAAAGTTGCTGGTTACACAATTTCAGTATATAGGTAGAATGGTTACAGTTTTACACTTGAAAATAATACTTACCATTTTGTGGGTATGTGTGTTTGCTGCAGGATCGTCAATCCAGATGACCTTTATACTGCAGCTTCCTCAGTCAGAACCGACCCTTGATGCACTGCCTTTCTGACAACTGCAAAACTACAACCTGCGCTAATCCCTAGAGCCGACAGTAGCAACAGAGGATCAAAGAATTAGAAGACTTTAATTTTTTTCTAAGACTCAGACACCAAAGGAGCAAGGGATTTTGAGTACATAGTTTTAAGAATCACTAAAAACCTTTTAGCCTTTTGTAATCTTAAAATATTAATTTTCCTTTATTTTGTGACTGCTTTATATATATATAAAATGTGCACATAACTACAATATACTGACAATTTTTCCCATCTCCAACCCAAAGCTGAGCAACATTAAGTGACTACTACTTTCACACTAGAAGACAAAGATCAAAAGGGGAACTTTAGGGGTTTACATCAGTGGAAATCTTGTCAGTGTTACAAATCAAAACCAGAAGTTTTTACTCCAAAATATCAAGTCCTAAGACACCTGAAAAGAGCTGCTACTCTTTAAAAGTCTTACTATTAATCAGTAAGTTCAATTTCACAATGAGCTATAAACCTAGATCAAACATGGCCACCACCACCACCATGGAAGCGGCGGACATCGCCTTCGTGGCAATCTACTTTGTCCTGGTACTTGTGATTGGATTCCTGGCCATGTGGAGAGCAAATCGGAGCACCGTGAGTGGCTA
>OMKZ01054933.1:2783-22082 GCA_900302535.1 Neoniphon sammara | reverse complement strand
AAAATATGAGTAAAAGGTTAAAAAAATGGAATTCTAAAAAATTAAAATGGACAAAACGGAATTTGGGAAAAAATAAAACGGAATTTGGGAAAAAATAAAACGGAATTTATAGGGCCCTACATATGGGCCAATCATATGTCATGTATACCGGGCTGGCATAGTGATTGACAGGTTGCCTATCCATTACTGATAAAGGGGGCGTGACACTGTAAACACGCAGGACTGAACCTGAAATTGACCGTGGTAATGCACTCCTTCCCTGCTTGCCCACCGCTGTTAAACATCAAAGAAGACAACGAAAATGAATGGATCACCATGACCCTCAGTAAGTCATTCTTTGTAACAGTGCACCCACTAACCTAAATGTGAACTGTAGAGTGGAAATAGATATGGACCAATATGGACTTGGCTAGTGTTAGCTTACGATAGCACCGAAATAGCAGTTACTGTCTTAGCTGGCTAGCAGCCAAAGTAGCAAAGATAATGTAATCGGTAGAATACACGGTAAACGTGAGGCTCATAAAAAATGAGAACACAATTCCCTATGCCTGCAATTCCAATAAAGCTTTGATTTGGCAGGAAATCAGTATGTTATTGTTACATTTGACAGTTAGCTAACGTTTTGACTGTAACAGTAAATTACAGCACTTAGCTAACATCCAATGCATTTATGGATGTTTGCCATTTATGCCAGGTATGTTACCGTCAAATTATTGGACCGTTAAACCAGTGTGGATTTGCCACATGAAACCAACAGGAACCATTGGAACCTGTGAGCCTCGGGTCGGGTTGGGTCTTGTATGTTTATCATTTTGCTGCATCCCAGCAGCCGAAGCTAAAACATAATTGGCTGTCTAGCATTGTTTTAACTGTAGCAAAAGGTACCATTTCATTGGTCGGTAAATTGTTATTGTACTTTTCTGACTTTTGTAGATTTTTAATCAATGCTCATATCAGCACTTCGCTGTGTGCTGTAGTTTCCTCCACAAGTTATGAAGATGTAACTTTATAAGCTTTAACAGTAATATAGCATTGTTTCAAATTTTAATTGCTTGCTTTCTCTTGTATGCTTCGTCCAGGTGTCTTCATGGTGCAAGTTCAACATAGAGCTGTATAGCAAAACCGGAAACAATAGAAAGATAATAATAACAATAGTAAGAATAGTATAGTATTATATTCAGGGATGCAAACAGCTAAGAGGTAAAAAAGGTGAGATGGATGGATAGAGAAAACGTGCCACAAATAGGGGGGTCCGGGGGCATGCTCCCACAGGGGAAAATTATTTAAAGATAATCGTTTTACATGCTAATTTCTGGTTACTTTTAAGTATATCCGCATGCCTGAAAACTAACTACCATTATGGAATAAAACAACCCTACGTAAAACACACAAAAGGAATCAATAGATGTGGGAGCTGAATACACCAATGAGACAAAAACAAGAAGACAATATCAAGATACAAAAAAAAAAAAGTATGCAAAGAGACAGCCTGTTGTACAAGTAGGGGCAATTATTAGCCATGCCCTATTGAATGGAGAGGTTTACATGTGGATGACCTGTAGATGTTCAATCAGACCATGATCCACAGCCCAGTGCCTGAAAATAGCTACACAGACTGATAAGACTACAAGGATGTAAGTAAAACTTTTTTTTACTGTTGGCTGACACATTGAGCTGGGCATACTGCACAGGGCAGGAGCCCTACGCCCTGCTGATGAGGAGGCTGAGTGAATTAACATGCTGCATTACCTGCCAGTGTTTAGTGAGAGACTACAAGCTAAGAAAGCCACAGCACCTCAACCAGAGGAACAACAGCTTCACAGACACAAATTAAGAGCTGCAGGACAGCCGATATCATGGCCTAATCTCGCTTATGATTTAATTTCCCAGTGTATATAACAAGATCCGTGAGAACGGGCAGATTTGCTGCCAAGTTGGCTAATTAGTCCCCAGACGCACCTTGTGAGTGAGCTAGCTAACCTGGTTAATGTTAGCTAACGTGCTAACTAGGTGGCAGCATTTAACGCTACAGGATGTGACATTGCCCAGTTGTAGTGTTACGTCTGTTTAATACCTGTAATCAGTTGATATCACAGCACTTAAAGCAGCAACGACATATACACTAGCTAACGAAAGTTAGCTTACTATGCAATCAGCCGTCCGTGTCCCAGCGTTAACTTACCCAACCAACTCAACTTTATCTCGCGCACCAAATGCATCTAACCTCTGATACCGGAGTTCAGCACGACACAAGCTCAGAACAATGAAAACACCCACATCTTTGCCATTAAAATTTCCTGACATACAAAAGCCAACAGTGAGTCTTACTATCCAGATAATCATTACCATTATAAGCATTATTTTTATATTGATTATACTGTGCATTTATCATTCCTCTTATAATTTATTATTTTTATCTACCGTTTGCACACTTGTATTACCCTTGGCACATTTACGGTTGCATTGCACACTTTACTACTTCTGTAACAATTATATTGCTATGTTACTTTTACAGTAGTTTTTTTTTTTTTTAAGTCTGTAGTTAAGTATGCTATACCTCTTTCTTACTGTATGTTGAGCAACAAGTACTGCAACAAAGCAATTTCCCCGCGGGGATCAATAAACTTTTCTGAATCTGAATCTGAATCTGAACATGAACGTGACATTTCCATTCTCTGATGGAAATGTGAGAAAGTTAGACAGTAGGAACTATAACCACTGAACACATGTTCAGCATACTCATGATACACTGTGTAAATAAGACAGCTTCAGAGTTGCTGTAAGATTTATTCAACATGAAATGCTACACATTGGAACTAAACCAGTGGAGGTACAGAGGTGAAAATGGTATCAAACATCTTGTCTCAGTCTGGTTAAGTCAGAAAAAGGGTATTTTGCCCAAAACATTGGACTATTCCTTTAAAGCTCACTCACTTTATCGACATCCCACATTTTGGAAATGAAGGAACTGTTAAGCTTTTTTTTTTTTTTTTTTTTTTTAAGATGAAAGTATTAGCCTTTAGTCAAGGAGTCAGGAGTTAACCTGGGTGCTGTCTACAGAGAAAACATGATGAGTAATGGTCAGAAGAGGAAAAGACCAATTTGGTCTTGGTTATTTTTTATGCTCGGCAATGTTTTTGCATGGCCTTTTCACTGCAAGTCCAGCAGTTTTTCCTGTGTTAACAGAGCACTACCTGTCTGCCTTTCAGTAAATAACCCCCCCATTAACGCCTCACAATGTCATCTTCATCATGTGCGGTTGGCTATTCCATGTGTCCTCCCCTTTTCCGCGTCCCTCTGTCTCTTCTATTCCAGAAAGGGCAATTCCACTTTCAATCATCTCTCTCTACAGCCTCTCTGTCATTAAACTCAGTGGTATTTGTCATCTCATAGCTGCCACGGCAGACGCCTCATCTCACATATTGAACGAGGATAGTCTCGGCGAGGTCCAACATCGGAGTCTCTTAGGAGCCATTGAAGCGCTGCATCACACATTGGACATCCCCGCCAAATAAACTCATCTGTCAACTCCCAAATCTCACTTACTGATTTTGCAAATTATGATGTAGCAAATTCTAAAAGCTGAATGGGTAAAGGTTTTATACCCACTTAAAATGGAAAATTAGCAAATAAAGACATTTTTCAACACATGCCTACGGAAACGCATTTGTTGAATGAGTAATGGCATGAACTTGGCACAATCAGCCTGAAGAATGGTTCATTCTCATTACAGAACAATGGCTCTGGACTTACTGTTACTGTTTGTAAAATCTGTGTCCCATATGGCGTTTTTATCATGTATGTGTATTCTCTCCAATGGATGTATGACCGTTAGTCGGCATGATAAAATATTGTTAAGTGCATTTCCTTGTTTTCGTCTTCCGACAGCATGAAATATGACTAACATTAGTTGACAAAAACAACTTGCCAAATGCTAATCAGCTCTTGAAGGACTCTATTTTTCTCATAGATGTGGCTTTTTTGACATTCAGGAAGCTAATTTATTTGCTTCCACCCAGCTGAAGCAAACACACCTACAGTAATTCACATTTTGTTTTTCTGCGACATTTCAGGCGTTATTAATCGCTAAAATTTCGCTTGACAGTCGGATGGAAACATACTTCCTGATAATGCCAAGAAAAGAAAGACAGACAGAAAGAGAGGGAGGGAGCGAATGACTGAGAAGGACCAAGAAAGAGAGAGAGGGGGAGGGTGGGGGTGGATAGCAATTTCAAAATTCAGATTAAAGAGAGGTGCCTGATGGAACAGTAACTGCGAAGAATTCAGAATGCACATTTCTGAAATTGTGGTGGTGATGGGGTGAGTGAAATTAGTTTGGCTTCAATCTCGTGTCTCCTTTAGACCTTGCCCATCATTGTCAAGGGCAGGTGTACAATTTATTTTGTTATTGTGTGTGTGTGTGCGTGTGGCTTTCTTCTTTCGGTTCTAAATCACTGCTTTCAGCGCTCCATTCAGCTACTTATGAGGCAGTCCATTTGTGGGAAACGAGCACCTCTAGCACCCTCCTCCAGCTCTCTGATTTGAGTGAATGGATTCACACAACACCGTGATTGGCCGAATGGCAAACGGCAAACCGCTGCACGGCTTGTTTGTGTGTATGTAGCGAGTCCGCGATGCAGAAACAGGGGTAGAGGGACAGATAGAAATGATTAGTGATCGGCGTTCTCGCTAATACATATTTTTATGTAATTACCCTGTCACTGTGTTTATTCTTGCATGTATTTCCATCATGTTTTAGCGTCCAACCTCAGTGGTGGGTGTTTTTGGTGGATTATCTTTCAGATAATTAATGCAGGCTCCATCAGAGGATTTCTGTCCATCTCACTGCACTTTTTGAGCATGTGTGTACGCGTGCATTGACTGTTGATTGTCATCTGTACACAATACGTCCAGGTACACATAGTGTGGTTCACTGATTATTTTCCAGGCGCTGTAAATCTCTGGTAATTAAGACTGATGAATTAATTAGCAGTCTTGTAAACAATTGGTTTGTTTGAGCAAAGGTTGTGCAGAATTTAAAGACCTTCTGTCAACCTCATTTAAGAAGTAACTGGCTGGTGTGTGGTATACCTAGAATGTTAATGATATCTGTGAGATCCCCCAGTGGCAGCCGTTTACAGCATTCCTGCTACGATGCACCCAGCAGACCTGTGAGACCTGCTCAGAGAAAATGGTACCTATCAGTGCAGCCATAACATTTCGAGTGCTTTAGTATGTTTTAGGGGTGTGCAAGGTGTGCATGTGTGTGTGAGTGTGTGTGTATGTCTGACTGTGTGAACGTGTGCATGTGTGTCCAGCAGCTCTCAATATTGCATACCTACAGGGAGGGATAAAAACTGGAGGACTCTTCACTCCTGGGAGCTCATTTAGAGCAAAGCAGCCCTGCCTCTCTGTCATCCAAATTGGAGGATTTACCACACACACACACACACACACACAAGCACACAAGACGAGACACGCTCCCTTCCGCTTCTCCCAGTTATTAGTTTGCATTTGAGTTTGTTGTTACCTTACACTACTCAGTGCCAGCACAGGCAAGTCAATCAGAAACATCCCATTATCTATTCATCCTCCGGCATGCCCACAGCAAATCAAATTGCTGGAGAGCGAGAGGCTTCAGGGACACACGTCAGCGTCTCCACAAACCCGAATGGTGTTGCACGGAGAGAAGCAATCTGAGGGCTGGAGAGGAGTGTGATGTTAATCAATAACACCACGTGAAGGTGCGCGGATAGAAATGAGAGGCCAGAGCCTTTCATAAAAGCAAAGAGGGAGGTGGAAAGCAGACCTGAAATGCCTGGTCTAAACAGGTATCGATTACCTTACCTCAGAATGGCCACTGTGTGTGAGTCTATGTAAGGGGGGGGCCTTCTATAGGGCGACGCTGAAGCAGAACAAGGGATCACACCTGAGATCGATCCGCCCATGGATGAGCCCGGCAAACACAGCGAGCTCCAACTCAGGCCTGCCTACCAACGCTTCATTTCCATGCCCCAAAGGATCTCAACACACACTAATGAAACATCCCACTCTGACAAGCTCATTAACGCTACTCTGCATCACGCGAAGGTACAGTAGCCACAGTTTCGCTAGCTGAACTCCTGCCTCAACACCAGCGAAGGGGCGTTCTGAAACAACTGTGACTGTGTTTTAACACCACGGAACGTAGTGCAGACAAGCTGCGAAGCGGTGTTGCCACATGGGGGGGGGGTTCAAGGTCGCCCTAATTACAGGTCTGCTGGTATGAAAAACACAACTTCAAATGGCATTCAAGTTCCCAGTATCACCCGGCAGGCATACAACATCTGAATGATGGCGTTAGCAGCAGAATAGTTAATGAAATCATCTGTGTATATTTATACCTCTGAGGTATGAGAAAATGAAACTGAGGCATATCATACTTTCCCTGAGTAATTTCAAATTGACTTTATAGTAATCTTCCTATTTGTAACTTTGTAACTTTGTAAAGGCTATGGATTCATCCCAAGTTTATGATTTTATCATGATCATTATGGTGAGTTAAATTACATTTATTTTTTTTAAGTTATTAATATATTAGATAATTATATTACATAAGCACTCAGAAGGCAGTTGTTCAGTAGTAAAGATAAGGGTCCAAACCTCAATGAACTGATCTAATTACTACTAATAAATTAAAGGAATACTTCATCGTTTTGGGTAAAAAACCCTTTTTCCCGACTTACCCAGACTGAGACAAGATGTTTGATACCAATTTCACCTCTGTACATCCACTGGTTTGGTTCTGAAGGGTAGCATTTCATTGGGAAAAGGGTATTTTGCCCAAAACGCTGGAGTATTCCTTTAAATACAGTATATCTTGCCTAAACGATGCATAGACAGTTACTCACCTTGACAGTCAAACGAACCAAGGTTGTTGTTTTTTTAAATCATATATGATATGATGAATGGTGATTCAAGACTTGACACAAAATACTGATTTAGACTGATTTCTTTATAAATTCAATTAGAGGCCTTCACCCACAAATAGTTCAGAAGGACTGTGACCATAGAAATGTCTGTATCTAGTATCCATGGCTACACTATAGCAGAATGTAAACAAAAATGGCAAGACTAACATTTAGTCTTTAGGCAGCAGTCAAAATGTTTTGTCTTCTAATTATGATCTAATAATGTCTTTGAAAAACAAGAAGTAATATTGTAAAAATCTTCCATGTTTGTAATCTCAGTTAGCTGAGGTTGCTGTTGCTGTAATGAAACACGACATCAGATTTCAAAACACTTTGAGTGCCTAAATGCATGAAATCTGTTTTATAAAACACATGGGCCGTTTTGCCTCAGAGTTTTGACTTTGGTTGAAGACATTTTGCATTTCCAGATTCTACCTTTGGTTTTTCAGAAGCTCTTTCTACAAAATTTTGTTTCAACAGGCTTTGGTGATTTGTTTTGAGTTAACTGTGAATAACACTGTATTTTTTCAGCTTTGGTTATCATCGTCAAAGCCATCTGTATAAACACATTGGTGAGAAACAGCAAATATTATATTCCTCTGTTGGCTTGCTGTTGACATCTGCATGGCTTCATTTGTGTAATGAAGCGTCCTGAAGACTGGCATAATTCAAGGTCACATATCAGCTTAGAAATATAAGGTTGTTGGTTTGCTCTATTTGGAATTAAGATTTCAAAAAGTCAGTATTATTTCCCAGTTCTTCTTTTATTAGACTATGAGACAGGTATGACATATAATATGATTATCCCATAGGCTTGTTTTGTCTTGTTACCTTTAATGTAGATTTCAGATACATTTTCTGGATTACTTTCTGGAATCCCACTATATCGCTTTATTTATTATGATCTCACAGGCCCTTTAGAGCTGTTTTTCCATCGATTTGTATGAAAACGTGCAGTTCTTCTGTAACTGCCTGTTATTCATAACTTGTGAATAATTAGTTGTCCTGTGACAATAACAGAGGGACTTTGCCCTTAGTTTTCATGCAGTTATAGTAGTGATGTACATTTCCCTGGCATTTCTTTGTGTCCTTGTATCTTCTGAAATAACAGTCTATAAAGTCTAAGTCTATGTAGCCCATGTCTGTTACATCAACCGAAGGAGGTCATCGTCCTTATAAATAACTTTCCTGACCAACCACTGCCAATCAACACCTTTTTTTTTTCCTTTGTCCATAGCCTCTGAAGTTAAACATGTAATGTTAGCAGAATAAATTGCATTATGTTTCGAGATAGTATCAAATCTTAAGTCTCTACATTTTTAATTTAGTTTGTGTTGACACAGATTGCTATCTGCTATCACTTCTCTCTTATCAGAGTGACGAAATGGAATTTCACTGGCGGATGTATAGGTGATTCTCCAGGAGCCAATCTGTCATAGTCTGGAGATGCCTTATCTGTCATCAGCTGGGACTTTATTCATTTTTAACTGCTTTCACCTATGCTTACATCCACTGCCATTTTGCACATGCACAAATTCTCTTGCATAACCTCTGGCTTCATGTGCAGCTGGCATGTTTGAGTGGTGTTAACGTGTGTGGGTGGTTCCTGGACAAAACTAAATTCAGGCTTTTCTGAAAAATATACAAGAGATATTAAAAAATACAGTATATTGTGTAAGCCTAGTCTGTGAAAGAAGTATGGGATGATTTGATATTGTTACTGTTGGAGCACTCAGACCACTTTGTCTAAGTAATGTGTGCTATAAGTTATTCCTTCTCTGAATGTGTCAAATATCAATCATTGTGCATGCTCTCGCTTAGCCGAAACCCCCCTGTTTAGCCAAGGGACAGTAATAGTCATATATGGGCGAAACATGCACAGAGCCAATGTGGCACATTGAGCAGATTGAAAGAAAGACATTAAATGGAGATATAATAGCCTCTTCAGTGGAAAGCCTTTAAGGCAGATGAAATTAAACAGGGACTCTCAAGAGCTGGTGGGAACCCTGTGCAATAGAGCTCCAGCAACAACATGTAAAACAAAAGGGAAATTCAGGAAAACCTTACAGCCCTTCATTTGCTTTGTTTCTAAGGAGAAGGGGAATCTTTATCACCTTTTGCAAGGATAGAAATTGTGTCTGAAAGACGTGTGCTGCGCAGCTGATAAGGAGTTTAAAGATGATAAATACAACAGTGATGCTCAATTTCATACTGAAGTGGGGACACGAAGCCAGACCAGACTACTAATTTAAGTGCTGATAGTACACAGCAGCATTGGACAAAGACAAAAGAAAAAGAAAAAAAAGGAAAAAAAAAACACTTAAGATTAATAGCCTGTCAGTACAAGTGGAAGCCAATAACATGGATCAGTGAAATCAAAAGTTACTGGTTTTGTGTTTCGGTGCAGGATAAATATGTTTGAGTGAGCAGACCAAATGTTTGGGAATAGTCTTTATGGAGGTATTAGGGCCTTGAGGATTTTAGCCACAAATTGGAAAAAGCCATCAGTAATCTATCATTGTGTGGCATGTTTTATAGAAATAAACAGCGCTACCTGGAGCAAAGATATACATATTTACTAGCTGAGATTAATAAGAGTTTGTTCTCGCTTTGTGAATTTTAGACACTTTAATGACAAAATGTAGAGCAAAAATATGCAAGTGCCTAGGTGATTGATTTTTCCTAATTCAAGTTATATGAGTGGCTCTTCTTGATATGGACCTGAATCCATCAATTTGATCCATCAGTCTTGTTGGATCATATCCCTTTGGCTAAGATAAATTTCAAATTAATTTGCTTGTATGACCGTAAAAAACGCAAATTTATCACTGCATGGCAATATTTTAGGTTTATACTAAAGCTGTAAATGTAAAGGCACTTTTCACCCATCAGTCAGAGTCAGTGGATTATTCATGGGAGGCCATCAGTGGTTGTAAAATGTGATAATGTGTGGTGTTACATATATGAAGAGGTATGTGTGCCATGTGCTGTCAGAGACCCCAGGGATGAGGGTCGTCTCCCTTCAAGGCCACAGCAGGATGGAAAGTGGTGAATTATGGGAGGGGATATTTTTGAATTATGGGTTACTGACAGGGCCTGGCCCTCGGTGATGATCAGGGTTTTAAAGAGACATTCACAAGGTTAGATCCATGTCAAAAGCAGGCAGTATAAAATACTGTGTGACATAGTAATGCTAAGGTAATTACATAGTAATGTTTTACATCATAGCCTGGATGAAAACTACTAGATTATGATTAGGGTTTTACCATTCCATCTCAACATGAAATGATGGCTTGAATAAAACTAAGCCATTATCCAAGCTAAGAGGAATGACATTTTAATACTAAAAAGCTATTATATTCATTATTACAACAAACAAGAACAAGAAGATGACAAAAAAAAAACAAAAAACAAACAATCAACAGGCTACATATTAATTGAAACAAAGAACAAAGAAAACCAACTAATAATAATGATAATGATAATAATAGTATTAGTAGTAGTAGTAGTAGTAGTAGTAGTAGTAGTAGTAGTAATAATAATAATAATAATAATAATAATAATAGCAACACACTAACCATTAAAACATTCACAGTTTAAGCTAAGTCATTAATCAGATCCAGTATGGCACTAGAGGGCTTGCTGTAATTCATTCCTGGTAGAGGCAGCACTAAATCTAAGAGTCTTTCTTTCAGTCTTTCCTAGGTCTGTTTGTTCTTACTGTAACAGTAGCGAGTCCTGAGAGCAGGACTGATAAACCCCCGACTCTCCAGTTTTTAGGCATGGTAAGATAAGATGGATTGGTCTTTGGAGAAGTGTTGTATAAATCAACAGAAACCAATGATGCCCACAGCCCAGACTTAGAAGTTGATACATGCCTATGGATGGCATCACCATACTCTAGAACTTAAGGAAATCTTGCTTCAAATAATTTATGCCTACATGGGGTAACAAGCCTTATTTCTATACAAGAACCTGAGAATTAATATTGGAATCTCTCGACGAGACTCCCATTTAGAATGCTAACTAATCAGTATTTTAATATTTTAATCAATATTTATTGCTTTGTCAAAACATCATGAATTCAGTTTAGCTTTGCTTTTAACATAAGCTCTGAAGTGCTTCCTGTAGACTGCTGAAGACAATCTGCAGGTGTTCAGTGGCAAGATTTATAGAGTCAGCATTACAATGGAGAACTGTATCATCAGCATAGAGATGGACATTACTAGCAGGTATGGATAAGACAATGTCATTAATAAATACGGTGAAGAAAACCAGACCTAATATCGAGCCTTATGGACTCCAGTGTTCACAATCAAAACTTTTTAGATTGAATCACACTTAAAGCCCCACTCCAGCTGGTGTTACTTCCTGTTTTTCAGTTATTATTATTTTTTTTTTCAAAAATGGGCATGTGGTTAATAATGGGATGCAATCCATTACCAGACTGCTGCTCCAGCACATGCTTCAGGCTCAGTACATTACAGAATAGGGGCTGTGCACACAGAGGACATGTGTGAATTTCGTCATGTTATTTTTTAACTGTTTCCCAACGTGAACATAAGTCAGACGGACGTCTTTTTACCTTGTGTCACGTCTCGCTGTTTTTGAACGCAGGGTGCTGCTGGCATTTGTGTTTTGCAGCCAGTTGCTCACTGCTTTCACATGGCGTTCCAAGTTGAAATCTGTTCAACTTTTGCTGAGACGCAGCGCTCATCACTATCAGTTTTACCACAAGCGACTAATCACAAAAGAGAGGGGGGGTGGGACAAACGGTAAAATATGTTGGAGGAGAGTTTAATCAAGGCAGTGTCTGATTATCCAGAACTTTGATTTAAGATCATAAAGTGGTTATAATATAGCAGCTAAACAAAGCTTTGAGGGAGATATGATTCAGTGCCAGTTAGCAGCTACATGGACTGATGATACTTAATGGCTGGCCACAATGTCATATATTGTCATAACAACGGTGAAACTGTTGAAACTGCAAGACAGTGCACCAGCTTGGAGGATGACGTGCAACTAGGGCCACTACTATAGTCATATGTCATGCTCCCGTTTTAACAAGAGTTGAATTTTTTTTAACTTAAAAATAAGTTATTTATCAAAAAACATTTAGTGGACAGTGTGGCTTATTAACATCAAAAAGATATGACTCAGATAAATATGAAATATCTTAAAAATTAAAAAATACACTGGAAGGGGGGCTTTAACATTGAGATCTCCTGAAACCAGGCTATGGGATCAACACCAAGGGATGAAAGGTGTTGCAATGGTTTTTAAAAGTATATAATAGTGGTCACCTGTATCAAACACTTTAGACAGGTCTACAAAGAGCACAGCATCATGTTGATGATTATCTAGAGCTATGTTTTCTCCTTGCTGTACTTCTCCCATGTTTGAAGTTCCAAAACATTGACAAAAAAATGATTTGATTACACAGTTCACAATGGTTACCACTTCTACACAAACACATAACCTCAACTTGGATATAGGTGCTATTCTATCTGACAAATCCAAAGTAGAAACAGTTTAAACTTATATTTATAGCTAACACACGGGCAAATTGCCTAGTCAGTCAGGGTGCTACGGAGAGAGGTATATGGAGCCTTTTTACTCACAGAAAGGAATCCAGGCCGATGCCTTCTCTTTTGTCAAAGAATATGAAGAAAAGGTACTTAAAAATCTTAAAACTCTGAACCACTGCAAAGCAGTGGGTCATAACATTTCGTCCAGATTTTTGCAAAGTTCTGCTGAAGTCATCACTCCCTGAATAACCTATATGAAACGTTTGTCCATTGAATTAGGCAAGTTCCCTAATTTCTGTTTAACAGTTTAACAGTTATAACTCCTCTTTACAAAAAGTAAATTTAAAGTAAATTGAAACTATGGCTATTGCCCTGTGTTCATCTTGTATTCATTGTCAAAGGTACTGGAAAGGATCATTTATGAGCAAATAGTTACTTGACATCACACAATCTATTATATGAATTTCAATTAGGTTTCAGAAAATCACGTTCAACATACACTTGTCTGTTGTATCTAACGGACTATATTAGGAAAGAAATAGATGCTGTTATGAGAGAGCACAGTAGGACCCGAAAGCAGACACAACTCAGGGTAACGATGAAAAACACAGTTTATTAACAGAGAGGGGTTCAGCGGGGATGATGTTGGTGATGGCAAACCTGGCTTGGCTGAGACGGAGGCTGGAGATGCGTGAGCAGGAGACGAAGGGCAGACACTGGGGAGCGGAGGTAGGCGGGCAGGCAGGAGACGAGAGGTAACCTGGGCACAAAGGAGCAAAGAGTTACTTGGGAGAGAATAACGTAGTTGACGAAGAATCAGCTTGTCGTATAGAGCGGCTTGAAGGAGCGGTACCACAGTTGGGTAGGCAACAATCTGGCGAAGATTGGATGAAAGCCGGGGTTCTTGTATTGTAGGTGATGAGTAATGGAAGGCAGGTGCGCAGGGAGGGCAGGGATCAGGAGCTAGGAGAGAGAGCAGGCACGCCCACGCACACAGACAAGGGAGACTGGGAAACACAAGGAAGGAGGGGACACAGAAAACACAGGGAGAGACTAGGGCACGGCAGTGGCCGTGATAGATGCACGCAAACACTGCAGAATAGTTATGCTGAATCTTTAAGAAGGTGTTCAACGCTGTATATCATTATATTCTTCTGATCAAACTCACAGCCTTGGGCTTTAATAGTTCATCTTTAGAGTGGGTGAGATTTTATCTGGGGGATAGAAAGCAAATGGTAGATGTAAATGGAACCTTGTCTACACCTCAACCACTAAAATGTGGGGTTCACCAGGACAGTATTTTGGGTCCACTTCTCTTTATGCTATATGTTAATGATGTGAAATCAGCCTGTGATTGTAATCTCTTTATTTATACAGACAATTTGGCTCTCATAGTATCACATCATGAGGAAAAAAAAAAGAACCCCACAGAGTCAGCACCTGGTTAACAGAAAATAAGTTTCTTCATCTTGGTAAAACAGTAAATACTCTGAGGGTGTTAGCCAAAATTAAAGACAGGAATCATAGTGGTAGTTGGTGATTTTGAAGTTGCAGCTAAGGATTAAATTAATTACCTAGGTTGTGTGTTAGACAATCAGGAGAGTGTATGGCACCAAAAGCTTTCACAAAGCTCAATTAAAAAAATCAGATTTCTTGCCAGAATATCAACTTAAGTAAATACAAATGCCGTTAAAATATAAGCAGTGTCACTTCATGGTATACCAGTACCATTAAAATTCTTAAAAATAAGCTGCAGACCTCTCAAAATAAATTAGTTAGGTTGGCTCTCAAACTTCATGCCTAGACACATCTTATCACTGCACATTATCACCCTTGGGTGGCTCAGAGTGGAGAATAGAGTGCCATTAATTCAAATGTGTATTGTTTACAGGATTGTCAATAATACAGTACCCAAATACCTTTGTAATTATTTTTCTCAGGTTAGTGATAATCACAACTACTCCATGAAAGGGTGCACTACAGCTTTTTGTGGCAGACAGATTCATAAGCCACATGGGCAAGGACACTTTTTTTAATATTCAGTCATGTGGAATGGGCTACCTCCAAGCCTAAAGTTCATGAGTTCCACTGGTGATTTTAAGTCCTTTTTAAAGAGCTAGTTATGTGGAAGTTGATCCTAAATACAACCTTTTGAGTAGCAGTAGCTGAGTAACAGTAGGTTCTTTGAAGCTTTTAGCCAGATGGCTATTGCAGACTGTTTTGTGGCTATTTGTGGCTTTTTTGTTTTCTGCTGGATTTGTATGTTGTATTTTGATATGCTGTGTTTATAGATATATACTGTAATATTTACTGTGGTTGTATTCACACACACACACACACACACACACACACACACACACACACACAAAATGCACCACTATCCTAAGATCCACAATGCAAATAAGTTCCTGGGCTTTATTGAGTTTATCCATTTGACAAATGCCTCTAGATGAGGCTGCATATATTATTTATTTATGTAATATATCACTGTCAATAAACAAATTCAATCAATCAATCAGATCCATCAATCAACCAAGGCCTGGTGTTTTTTTTAAAGTCATTTAACTTTCTGACAGGTGGGTTTCCCTGCAACAAGATAACTTTGCTCGTAATGAGTTGTCTTTCTTAACTGCTGTGTGTTAAAGTTGATGGACAGCTTGTTGTGTATAAATCTTATATATTAAACAATACAGAATTAATTTACTAAAAAAGTGAGCTAAAAATGTCTAAAATTAGTTTTTCAAAGTAAAAAGTAACACCTACTCATGTGAAATCAAGTCCTGTACTGTACATCATCCACATATGTATTATGTGGATGATGTTCTGACCCTCTATGCTCTCAGAGAGAATCATATGTATGCGCAAGGGAAAGCTGCAATTTGCCATTCCCAAGGTTCATTCTCCTTGACTGTTAATTCAAACAACACTCAAGTAGAAATGACAAGTTGTGCTGACAGCAGCAGAAGCTCGGTACATTTTAATTGCAGAATCTGCTGCAGAGAGGGACGCCAGATCCACAAATGAAATGGAAAGACGTGGATGAGAGGAGGGAGAAAAAGACAGAGGCACTTTATTGGCACGCCAATACTGAGCCTATTCCATGGCTTTGAGGAGAACTCAATCAATACGCTGGATAACATCAAACCCATCAGAGCCCAGGCTTAACACCCAGATTTCCATATGGACACGTGGAGCAGTCCTGCTGTAAGAACAGCATCAGCGTCTAGGGATGCCTCTCAAATACTGTGATAACTCAGGCGTCAGCTCATTTAGTTTTGTGCACGATTGCTTTTCATTGAGGAACCAGAAGGAGAAATGAATATGAAGCTGGGAGTTCACAAGTAAAATAATTTCACAACAATTTCAACTAATAAAGTTCTTGCAACATAGTCAGCAATGTCACCACACAGCAAGAAGATCCCAGATTTGATTCCTGGGTTTTTCTGGGTGGAGTTTGCGTGTTCTCCCTGTTCATGTGGGTTTCATCCTACATAGACATGCAAGTAAGCTTTATTGGAGACTTTAAATTGTCTATAGGTATGACTGGCAGCATGGGTTAGTGTCTGCCTGTGTTACAGTTGTCCTGTGATGAACTGGTGACCTGTTCAATGTACTTTCCACCCAGTGCATGCTGGGATAGACCCCTCTGATGCTGTGTAAGAACAAGTTGGTAAAGAAAATGAATGAAAGAATGAATGAAATCATTGCACAGTGTCGTCCTGTGTGGCATTAAGGGGAGTAGCCACTTAGTAGAATAATATACAGTAAACAGTTTAATTACATTATTTTCTTAATGGGAGTTTTGGCAGTAGTCATTACTGTGTGCATATAAGCCGCTGTCATGGTGATCAAATTACTAAATGCACAATAGATTTTTCCTGTCCCATAGCACAAAATGGCCTTAACATATCTGTAGGGGTTCAGAGGTCTGTTGATCAATACCAATGATTCAGTAATTAATTGGCAAGGTGCTGAGATTTCTGATTTTCAAAAGCCATATTTTTAAAGGATGAATGCTGTGAAAACATTCTAGAGCCAACAAACCAAATGACAAAGCAGTATTTCTTCCAGTGTTACCACTGTTACCTGACGTTTCTGTTCTCTCATCAGCTAGTTTTTTCATCTCTAACATGAAAATGGGACTTTATTATTTGTGTCCATTCCAGACCTGTTCTTGTTGCAATTCGATGGCTGCAGAAAGAGGTCGGTAAGTCATAAATTACTTAATGGCCTTGAAAGATGGGAATATTGATGCCTGATATAGGATACGTATTGTGAGCCATGGCCATTTGAAAAAGTCATGCAATGCGCACTCACAATACTGTGGTCATGCCCTGTAGAGATGATATGTACAAAACTGCATTGACTAAATACATTGCATTCCACCTCATTACAGCTGAAGTAAGATGGATATGTTCATTTTGAAAAGCCACCATACCACTCTTGCTTGTTAGACTGCAGCATTCTAATGGCCATGTGGAGTCGAAAAGATGGCCAGTCTATGCGAAGCAATGTACCCGACCATCTGGGATACAGCAACAAACAAAATGTGACCTGCTGACCCCTCCCACACAAGGGAAAACAAGGGAATGGGAGTCTATGGGAACAGCAAAGACAAACAGAGGTACAGGAATTAGACAGCCATGAAGGAGGGATACTGCATTCGGGGTGTTTGGGCCTAATGATGAAGGATGCACTGTGAGAGCACACTGTGGCTGATTGCTTGGTGGTACAAAAGAGCCGTTAACAATGAACCAGGGAACAATAGAGGAGCTAGCTCTGAGGACCTTCTAAAACACTGCTTCTGAAAAGACTTATTAGACTGGGACCATAATAAATGACCTACAGGACTGATCACATTAATTCTCCTGATTGGAGGCAGCAGCACACATTGTACTGTATCTGTGGCCCTGCTGGCAGATCAACAAGAGCTGTTGATTTCAGTTTAGCTTCATTTGGCAGCGATGCACATTATATAGCCAGAAACTGGCACTGAACCTTCTGTGCAGGTTTTAATGAGTGTCACACATTTACATACTTATTCCCCAAGAATATTATGGCAGTAACATACGGTACTTGGCATTCCTGAAGTAAACTTTTACTATTTTTTTTCCAAATCCCTATGGGAATCCATAGGGATTTGATTCTTTAATCTTGACAATAACAACAGTAACAATGAGTATGAGGGGGAGTTGAAGGAGGAAAGGGAGGATGACAAAGCCAGAACATTTAAAAGGAAAAATCCACCTCAAATACTGTTACGCTGTTAAAAGGCATGCCTTCTCACCCAGGAATGCAGGCACATCATCAATAACTGCAGTTATTGATGATGGCATCCCTGGGTCCATTTTGTTGTTTCAGTGATCTAAAACGTCAATGATAAGTACAAGTTTTGGTGTCAGCCCCACAGAATCAAAGAGCAAGGGCTTCTTTGTAGACCTGCTATTTTGTGCCAGCACACAACAATGATATAGGGAGAAATCCATTGTGGAAGAGGCAGAGATACCCATTTCTCATGCCCATTATCCATTGACAGTATCCTCGAATGCAGTGCAGCTACCAGACCATTTTAGCTGTGTCCCAAAAGCATGTTACTACTACTAACCAGTACATACTGTTTACTAATCTATACTGTTTTACCAGCTAGTATGATAGTAATTCAATATGCTACAGAATTTTTTACTCTTCAGATTGTCAGAAGGCATTCTGGGAAATGTATGAAAACGCTTCATCACAAAATAACTCCTACAGTGCATTCATCACACAAATCGATAATGTCAAATATTGTCAAAGTATCTGAAGGATTTTCCCATTCAAGTGACAGACATCAAAAGCAGTCCTCAGCTGTACCATACAGCAGCGGATGCCTAAATCCCTGCGTGCATTCACCATGTGTTAGTGTGTAACTTGTCTGATTCCGCTGTAGTGTGTGTCTGTGTGAGTGTTTGTAAGTGGACTCTCAAGAGAGCGCGGGCAGGGTTGGGGGAAATCCTCGCTTGAATAAACGCTACTGTCTCTTCTCATTATATCTGCACTGTAAACACAATAAAACAGCAGATCAGCACGGCTGGAGCAGTGAGGACCTCAGGCCAACGGTGTGTGTGTTTGTACGTGTTTAAACGCCTGACAGGACACACAGTAGCAAATACGGCTTCAGCTATGTACTGTAGCTTTGTATTAACAGCAGCAGTTTAATAAGAAGATTAGAGTAAGAAGATAAAATTAAGATCATTGTTAGCTTATCAACAGACTTCCCAGCATGCGTTGCTGTTGAGGTACCTCTCTAGTAACCCTTCCCTCTTCTGGTTTGAACAAAGTCACAGGATAGAAAATTATGTAAATCATCTATCTAATAGATATAGATGATAAAAATTAATTTTCATGGTGAAAACCATTATGAAATTTAGCATCCAGTTCAATCCCTACACCTGAAGCAAATTTTTACAAATTTTAGAAATATTATAGAAAAAGTGGGCAAAAGTGGAATATAGCATTAGTGGATCCAGTAAAAAAAAAAAAAAACAAAACAAACAAACAAACAAGTGTCACCATGGTGGTTGAACTTCAAATAATAATCTTAAAGGAATCCTCCAACATTTTGGGCAAAATACCTTTTTCTGACTTACCCAAACTGAGACAAGATGTTCGATACCATTTTCATCTCTGTACGTCCACTGGTTCGGTTCCTATGGGTAGCATTGCATTTCATGTTAGCTTAGCATACAGGAGTCATTAGCCTCACTCTGTCATAGTGAAAAAATAAAGTGTACAGCAACTATGTCTTGGATTTTTTTTTTTTTTTTTTTTTAAAAAAAAGAGTC